>JAKWBJ010000163.1:1230000-1272265 GCA_023159175.1 Wohlfahrtia magnifica | reverse complement strand
TTTACGCCAACTGCGTTTTCAATTGTTTTAAACAAAGAGAAACAGCTCATTTTCGCCCTTTGAGCTGTCATTGGTGTCATCTCTGTGTACACTGTGTAGAAAGCGCTGCAAGCAGTGCTGCCAACTTTTAACGATTAAAACGCACAGTTCTCTTGCTCGAAAGGCGCTGAAAAGCGCTAAATTATACTTTATGTAAATATTATAAATTATACTTTATGTAAATATTTGTGATCAAAACTTGCTATATAAAAGCGTTAAAAAAATTAAAAACGGAAAAATACACTAAAATTGTAACAAAAGTTTCTATACCAACTTTAATTTTTACAGACTTTTCATATTTTTTTATGAAAAGGCAGCACAAAACAAAAACTTACAACTTTTTCTTCATGTTTGGGCTCAAAAGAAAATATCTGTCAGAGCCAATGTTAAACAAGGTTATGTTCTTACTCGACTGCTGATTGCGTTGTACTTGATTGTGTGTGGCAATGTGGTATAACCTGGAGACAGCACAAAATTGAAAGACCTAGATTGCGCAGACGACACCTGTTTCTTGGGCGACAAACATTGCGAAATGCAAGGAAGGCTGGATTCTATACAGGCAGATGCATAAAAACGGGCTTGCGTATAAGCAAAACCAAAACAAGAATTTGCGAATTAACGTTAAAAACAACGAAGTGAAAATAAAATTTTACAAGATGTTCCGTCTGTTTATTGTTTCGGCAGTAACCTCACGACGTCTGGCGGTTCAAATGCTGATATTCGGATCAGACTGAACCTAGCCAGCCAAGCTTTTGGTCGACTGAATGCTATAGGGTGGTTTCTACATACCTCTCCGCAAATGAAAATTTCATCTTTAACTCGCGTATGAAATCTATCTGTCTACGCCGCATTTTGAAAATATTCTGTCCAGAAACAAGATTACACACAAGTTCTGGTGATGAAGGAAATTGTAAAAATGAAATGAAAATGGATTAGGCACACTGTGAGAAAACCCAACTGCTTGCTTATAAACAGTTAAACATCCTTTATTAAAATCACCATAACAAAGTTTTAAATACTTTCTTTAAGCTGAAATTATTATATAAAAAGTACATTTATTTGTTTGTAATTCCAAAAATCCTTACCGTTTTGTTTATTTGAAAATTTTTTTCATAAGTCTTAACATAAAGAAACAGTATTAAGTATTCATACTAACATAGATATTCTTGGAGATATTTAAAGAAAAAAAAAAATTAATTATAGTTTAAATTTCGTCTTTATTTTTGTTAAATTCTACGTGCAACTATAATCGAATCTCAGAATCTAATAAGTTTTTTTCGATAATTTTTTAAATGTATATTTTCATTTATATATATCAGTTTCTTATAATTTATTTTGTTTGTACAATATCTTTCCAATTATTGCTTTCTAAAAATAAAATATTTATGCATAATTAATTATTTTTTATTTTTTTGTTTTTTTGTTTATTGATATTACTTTAATTTTAACTTAAATTTTGGACTCATAGGTACCTTTCATAAAGCATATGATTCATGCGCTAAGACCGGAACAAGCGGTATTCACGCCATAAAAATTCACCATCGACGTTATTTAAAGCCTTTGTGGAAATATCGAGCAACTTATGGAATAGTGTACGCCAGCTTAGCTCTCTTTCAATGACTTCATCTAATAAGTTACGTTAATTTTACTTAGTAGGTGCCAGCTGCCGAGTAAAACATGGGAAAATGGTAAAATGTTCAGAAAATCTGGACTCTAGGGTCACGATTCTTCTAAACATCATTATCAGCCAGAGTTGGGTTTATTGCATTGAATTTATAACGCATTACCGTTTCCATTACCACTAAACGACTTACCATTAATGCGGCAATATTGCTGCCACCACTCTTACCGGTATTCATACAATACTTCCAACGATTGAAATTTATTTTCGCACACGTTGCACATGAAATAACGTTGTGTGGAAGTTCAAAGAAAATACAACCACATACATAAGATGCACTTTATGACAACTCGTAAATTCTTGATACTTTATACAACACCTGGCATAAAGACATGCTTTCCAGTTTACACATAAAGCCGTAGACAAGCTTTTTAGCGCACAAAGTGTGCATATTCATATGGACCATCTTGTTCTTTACTCTTGCTCGATGTAGCTGATGAAGAAGTTACAACTGAATTTGTAGTTGTTGTATTAAGATTTTTAAATAAACGCCTCTTCCTCCAAAGTTCCTTGGACATGAAAGACAGTCAAACAAGTTTCTAAATACGATTTGGAACTTCTTCCAGATGTGACACTAGAAAACAACGCTTTTGTTAGATATAATGCAAAATTTTATATCACATGTTTCACTTACTTTTATTAGTTGAAAAAAGTATATCCGTTTTATTAAATAAAACAGAAAATTTTGTGTATATAAAAAAAACACAATCAATTCAATTTTACTATATTGAATTTTATTTTTATTTATTTCTTTAGTTGTCTATACATTTGATAAGCATACATGTATATTGTTCTTTTCGCACTGCTCTATTTTCTTATAGAAAATAATGTTGCTCTTTCTTTTACGCCAACTGCGTTTTCAATTGTTTTAAACAAAGAGAAACAGCTCATTTTCGCCCTTTGAGCTGTCATTGGTGTCATCTCTGTGTACACTGTGTAGAAAGCGCTGCAAGCAGTGCTGCCAACTTTTAACGATTAAAACGCACAGTTCTCTTGCTCGAAAGGCGCTGAAAAGCGCTAAATTATACTTTATGTAAATATTATAAATTATACTTTATGTAAATATTTGTGATCAAAACTTGCTATATAAAAGCGTTAAAAAAATTAAAAACGGAAAAATACACTAAAATTATAACAAAAGTTTCTATACCAACTTTAATTTTTACAGACTTTTCATATTTTTTTATGAAAAGATAGCACAAAACAAGAATTCAACAACTTTTTCTTCATGCTTGGGCTCAAAAGAAAATATCTGTCAGAGCCAATGTTAAACAAGGTTATGTTCTTTCTCCACTGCTGATTGCGTTGTACTTGATTGTGTGTGGCAACGTGGTATAACCTGGAGACAGCACAAAATTGAAAGACCTAGATTGCGCAGACGACACCTGTTTCTTGGGCGACAAACATTGCGAAATGCAAGGAAGGCTGGATTCTATACAGGCAGATGCATAAAAACGGGCTTGCGTATAAGCAAAACCAAAACAAGAATTTGCGAATTAACGTTAAAAACAACGAAGTGAAAATAAAATTTTACGAGATGTTCCGTCTGTTTATTGTTTCGGCAGTAACCTCACGACGTCTGGCGGTTCAAATGCTGATATTCGGATCAGACTGAACCTAGCCAGCCAAGCTTTTGGTCGACTGAATGCTATAGGGTGGTTTCTACATACCTCTCCGCAAATGAAAATTTCATCTTTAACTCGCGTATGAAATCTATCTGTCTACGCCACATTTTGAAAATATTCTGTCCAGAAACAAGATTACACACAAGTTCTTGTGATGAAGGAAATTGTAAAAATGAAATGAAAATGGATTAGGCACACTGTGAGAAAACCCAACTGTTTGCTTATAAACAGTTAAACATCCTTTATTAAAATCACCATAACAAAGTTTTAAATATATTCTTTAAGCTGAAATTATTATATAAAATGTATATTTATTTGTTTGTAATTCCAAAAATCCTTACCGTTTTGTTTATTTGAAAATTTTTTTCATAAGTCTTAGCATAAAGAAACAGTATTAAGTATTTATACTAACACAGGTATTCTTGGAGATATTTAAAGAAAAAAAATTAATTATATTTTAAATTTCGTCTTTATTTTTGTTAAATTCTACGTGTAACTACAATCAAATCTCAGAAGCTAATAAGTTTTTTTCGATAATTTTTTTAAATGTATATTTTCATTTATATATATTTGTTTCTTATAATTTTTTTTTGTATGTATAATATCTTTCCAATTATTGCTTTCTAACAATAAAATATTTACGCATAATTAATTATTTTCTAGTTTTTTGTTTGTTTATTGATATTACTTCAATTTTAATTTAAATTGTGGACTCATAGGTACATTTTAGAAAGCATATGCTTCATGCGCTAAGACCGGAACAAGCGGTATTCACGCCATAAAAATCCACTATCGACGTTAGTTAAAGCCTATGTGGAAATATCGAGCAACTTATGGAATAGTGTACGCCAGCTTAGCTCTCTTTCAATGACTTCATCTAATAAGTTACGTTAATTTTACTTAGTAGGTGCCAGCTGCCGAGTAAAACATGGAAAAATGGTAAAATGTTCAGAAAATCTGGACTCTAGGGTCACGATTCTTCTAAACATCATTATCAGCCAGAGTTGGGTTTATTGCATTGAATTTATAACGCATTACCGTTTCCATTACCACTAAACGACTTACCATTAATGCGGCAATATTGCTGCCACCACTCTTACCGGTATTCATACAATACTTCCAACGATTGAAATTTATTTTCGCACACGTTGCACATGAAATAACGTTGTGTGGAAGTTCAAAGAAAATACAACCACATACATAAGATGCACTTTATGACAACTCGTAAATTCTTGAGACTTTATACAACACCTGGCATAAGGACATGCTTTCCAATTTACACATCACATGCGCACAAAGTGTGCACATTCATATGGACCATCTTGTTCTTTACTCTTGGTCGATGTAGCTGATTAAGAAGTTACAACTGAATTTGTAGTTGTTGTATTAAGATTTTTAAATAAACGCCTCTTCCTCCAAAGTTCTTTGGACATGAAAGACAGTCAAACAAGTTTCTAAATACGATTTGGAACTTCTTCCAGATGTGACACTAGAAAACAACGCTTTTGTTAGATATAATGCAAAATTTTATTTCACATGTTTCACTTACTTTTATTAGTTGAAAAAAGTATATCCGTTTTATTAAATAAAACAGAAAATTTTGAGTATATAAAAAAAAAACACAATCAATTCAATTTTACTACATTGAATTTTATTTTTATTTATTTCTTTAGTTGTCTATACATTTGATAAGCATACATGTATATTGTTCTTTTCGCACTACTCTATTTTCTTATAGAAAATAATGTTGCTCTTTCTTTTACGCCAACTGCGTTTTCAATTGTTTTAAACAAAGAGAAACAGCTGATTTTCGCCCTTTGAGCTGTAATTGGTGTCATCTCTGTGTACACTGTGTAGAAAGCGCTGCAAGCAGTGCTGCCAACTTTTAACGATTAAAACGCACAGTTCTCTTGCTCGAAAGGCGCTGAAAAGCGCTAAATTATACTTTATGTAAATATTATAAATTATACTTTATGTAAATATTTGTGATCAAAACTTGCTATATAAAAGCGTTAAAAAAATTAAAAACGGAAAAATACACTAAAATTGTAACAAAAGTTTCTATACCAACTTTAATTTTTACAGACTTTTCATATTTTTTTTATGAAAAGGCAGCACAAAACAAAAACTTACAACTTTTTCTTCATGTTTGGGCTCAAAAGAAAATATCTGTCAGAGCCAATGTTAAACAAGGTTATGTTCTTACTCCACTGCTGATTGCGTTGTACTTGATTGTGTGTGGCAATGTGGTATAACCTGGAGACAGCACAAAATTGAAAGACCTAGATTGCGCAGACGACACCTGTTTCTTGGGCGACAAACATTGCGAAATGCAAGGAAGGCTGGATTCTATACAGGCAGATGCATAAAAACGGGCTTGCGTATAAGCAAAACCAAAACAAGAATTTGCGAATTAACGTTAAAAACAACGAAGTGAAAACAAAATTTTACAAGATGTTCCGTCTGTTTATTGTTTCGGCAGTAACCTCACGACGTCTGGCGGTTCAAATGCTGATATTCGGATCAGACTGAACCTAGCCAGCCAAGCTTTTGGTCGACTGAATGCTATAGGGTGGTTTCTACATACCTCTCCGCAAATGAAAATTTCATCTTTAACTCGCGTATAAAATCTATCTGTCTACGCCACATTTTGAAAATATTCTGTCCAGAAACAAGATTACACACAAGTTCTTGTGATGAAGGAAATTGTAAAAATGAAATGGAAATGGATTAGGCACACTGTGAGAAAACCCAACTGTTTGCTTATAAACAGTTAAACATCCTTTATTAAAATCACCATAACAAAGTTTTAAATATATTTTTTAAGCTGAAATTATTATATAAAAGGTACATTTATTTGTTGTAATTCCAAAAATCCTTACCGTTTTGTTTATTTGAAAATTTTTTTCATAAGTCTTAGCATAAAGAAACAGTATTAAGTATTCATACTAACACAGGTATTCTTGGAGATATTTAAAGAAAAAAAATTAATTATAGTTTAAATTTCGTCTTTATTTTTGTTAAATTCTACGTACAACTATAATCGAATCTCAGAAGCTAAGAAGTTTTTTCGATAATTTTTTTAAATGTATATTTTCATTTATATATATCAGTTTCTTATAATTTATTTTGTTTGTACAATATCTTTCCAATTATTGCTTTCTAAAAATAAAATATTTACGCATAATTAATTATTATCTAGTCTTTTTTTTGTTTGTTTATTGATATTACTTCAATTTTAACTTAAATTTTGGACTCATAGGTACCTTTTATAAAGCATATGATTCATGCGCTAAGACCGGAACAAGCGGTATTCACGCCATAAAAATTCACCATCGATGTTATTTAAAGCCTTTGTGGAAATATCGAGCAACTTATGGAATAGTGTACGCCAGCTTAGCTCTCTTTCAATGACTTCATCTAATAAGTTACGTTAATTTTACTTAGTAGGTGCCAGCTGTCGAGTAAAACATGGGAAAATGGTAAAATGTTCAGAAAATCTGGACTCTAGGGTCACGATTCTTCTAAACATCATTATCAGCCAGAGTTGGGTTTATTGCATTGAATTTATAACGCATTACCGTTTCCATTACCACTAAACGACTTACCATTAATGCGGCAATATTGCTGCCACCACTCTTACCGGTATTCATACAATACTTCCAACGATTGAAATTTATTTTCGCACACGTTGCACATGAAATAACGTTGTGTGGAAGTTCAAAGAAAATACAACCACATACATAAGATGCACTTTATGACAACTCGTAAATTCTTGATACTTTATACAACACCTGGCATAAGGACATGCTTTCCAATTTACACATCAGGTCGTAGACAAGCTTTTTAGCGCACAAAGTGTGCACATTCATATGGACCATCTTGTTCTCTACTCTTGCTCGATGTAGCTGATGAAGAAGTTACAACTGAATTTGTAGTTGTTGTATTACGAATTTTAAATAAACGCCTCTTCCTCCAAAGTTCTTTGGACATGAAAGACAGTCAAACAAGTTTCTAAATACGATTTGGAACTTTTACCAGATGTGACACTAGAAAACAACGCTTTTGTTAGATATAATGCAAAATTTTATTTCACATGTTTCACTTACTTTTATTAGTTGAAAAAAGTATATCCGTTTTATTAAATAAAACAGAAAATTTTGTATATATAAAAAAAACACAATCAATTCAATTTTACTACATTGAACTTTATTTCTATTTATTTCTTTAGTTGTCTATACATTTGATAAGCATACATGTATATTGTTCTTTACGCACTGCTCTATTTTCTTATAGAAAATAATGTTGCTTTCTCTTTTACGCCAACTGCGTTTTCAATTGTTTTAAACAAAGAGCAACGGCAGATTTTCACCCTTTGAGCTGTCATTGGTGTCATCTCTGTGTACACTGTGTAGAAAGCGCTGCAAGCAGTGCTGCCAACTTTTAACGAATTAAACGCACAGTTCTCTTGTTCGAAAGGCGCTGAAAAGCGCTAAATTATACTTCATGTAAATATTATAAATTATACTTTATGTAAATATTTGTGATCAAAACTTGCTGTATAAAAGCGTTAAAAAAATTAAAAACGGAAAAATACACTAAAATTGTAACAAAAGTTTCTATACCAACTTTAATTTTTACAGACTTTTCATATTTTTTTATGAAAAGACAGCACAAAACAAGAACTCAACAACTTTTTCTTCATGTTTGGGCTCAAGAGAAAATATCTGTCAGAGCCAATGTTAAACAAGGTTATGTTCTTTCTCCACTGCTGATTGCGTTGTACTTGATTGTGTGTGACAATGTGGTATAACCTGGAGACAGCACAAAATTGAAAGACCTAGATTGCGCAGACGACACCTGTTTCTTGGGCGACAAACATTGCGAAATGCAAGGAAGGCTGGATTCTATACAGGCAGATGCATAAAAACGGGCTTGCGTATAAGCAAAACCAAAACAAGAATTTGCGAATTAACGTTAAAAACAACGAAGTGAAAATAAAATTTTACGAGATGTTCCGTCTGTTTATTGTTTCGGCTGTAACCTCACGACGTCTGGCGGTTCAAATGCTGATATTCGGATCAGACTGAACCTAGCCAGCCAAGCTTTTGGTCGACTGAATGCTATAGGGTGGTTTCTACATACCTCTCCGCAAATGAAAATTTCATCTTTAACTCGCGTATGAAATCTATCTGTCTACGCCGCATTTTGAAAATATTCTGTCCAGAAACAAGATTACACACAAGTTCTTGTGATGAAGGAAATTGTAAAAATGAAATGAAAATGGATTAGGCACACTGTAAGAAAACTCAACTGTTTGCTTATAAATAGCTAAAAATGCTTTATTAAAATCACCATTACAAAGTTTTAAATATTTTCTTTAAGCTGAAATTTATTATATAAAAATATATTTATCTGTTTGTAATTCCAAAAATCCCTACCGTTTTGGTATTTTGTGGTGAAACTTATTTCGAATTATGTAAATTAAATTTCGTCTTTATTTTTGTTAAATTCTACGTGTAACTACAATCGAATCTCAGAAGCTTTTTCGTTTTTTTCGATAATTTTTTTAAATTTATATTTTCATTTATATATATCTGTTTCTTATAATTTATTTGTTTGTACAATACCTTTCCAATTATTGCTCTCTAAAAATAAAATATTTACGCATAATTAACTATTTTCTAGTTTTTTTTTTTTTTTGTTTATTGATATTACTTCAATTTAAATAAAATTTTGAACTCATTGGTACCTTTTATAAGGTATATGATTCATGCGCTAAGACCGGAACAAGCGGTATTCACGCCATAAAAAATTACCATCGACGTTATTTAAAGCCTATGTGCAATCATCGAGCAAATTATGGAATGGTGTACGCCAGCTTATCTCTGTTTCAATGACTTCATCTAATAAGTAACGTTAATTTTACTTAGTATGTGCCAGCTGCCGAGTAAAACATGAAAAACGGTAAAATGTTCAGAAAATCTGGACTTTGGGGTCACGATTCTTCTAAACATCATTATCAGCCAGAGTTGGGTTTATTGCATTGAATTTATAATGCATTATCGTTTCCATTACCACTAAACGACTTACCATTAATGCGGCAATATTGCTGCCACCACTCTTATCGGTATTCATGCAATACTTCCAACGATTGAAATTTATTTTCGCATACGTTGCACATGGAATAACGTTGTGTAGAAGTTCAAAGAAAATACAACCACATACATAAGATGCACGTCATAAAGACAACTCGTAAATTTTTGATACTTTATAAAACACCTGGCATAAGGGCATGCTTTCCAATTTACACTGCAAGCCGTAGACAAGCTTTTTAGCGCACAAAGTGTACACATTCATATGGACCATCTTGTCCTTTACTACTGTGCGATGTAACTGATGAAGAAGTTTCAACTGAATTTGTAGTTGTATTAAGAATTTTAAATAAATGCCTCTTTCTCCAAAGTTCTTTGGACATGAAAGACAGTCAAACAAGTTTCTAGATACGATTGGGAACTTCTTCCATTTGTGGCACTTGAAAACAACGTTTTTGGTTAAATATAATGTAAAATTTTATTTCACATGTTTCACTTACTTCCATAAGTTGAAAAGAGTATATCCATTTTATTAAATAAAACAGAAAATTTTATATATTAAAAAAAACACAATCAATTCAATTTTACTACACAGAATTTTATTTTTATTTATTTCTATTTTTATTCTTTATTTGGGTATACATTGCGCTTTTCGCGCTGCTCTATTTTCTTATAGAAAATAATGTTATTTTTTCTTTTACACCAACTGCGTTTCAAAATATTCGAAACAATGAGAAACAGATGATTTTCGCCTTTTGAGCTGTCATTGGTGTCATTTCTGTGTACACCGTATAGAACGCGCTGCAAGCAGGCTGCCAACTTTTATCGATTGAAACGCGGAGCTCTCTAGCTCAGAAGGCGCTGAAAAGCGCTAAATTATACTTTATGTATATATTTGTGATCAAAACTTGCTGTATAAAAGCGTTAAAAAATTAAAAACGGAAAAATACACTAAAATTGTAACAAAAGTTTCTCTACCAACTTTAATTTTTACAGACTTTTCATAAAGTTTTTTTATGAAAAGACAGCACAAAACAAAAACTTTACCACTTTTTCTTCATTTTTGGACTCAAAAGAAAATATCTGTCAGAGCCAGTGTTAAACAAGTTTATGTTCTTTCTCCACTGCTGATGGCGTTGTAGTTGATTGTGTGTTCCAATGTGGTATAACCTGGAGACAGCACAAAGTTGGAAGACCTAGATTGCGCAGACGACACCTGTTTCTTGGGCCACAAACATGGCGAAATGCAAGGAAGGCTGGATTCTATACAGGCAAATGCATACAGAACGGGCTTGCGTATAAGCAAAACCAATACAAAAATTTGCGAATTAACGTTAAAAACAACGGATTGAAAATAAAAATTTAGGAGGTGTTCCGTCTGTTTATTGTTCCGGCAGTATCCTCACGACGTCTGGCGGTTCAAATGCTGATATTCGGATCAGACTGAACCTAGCCAGCCAAGCTTTTGGTCGACTGAATGCTATAGGTTGATCTCCACATATCTCTCCACAAATGAAAATTTCATCTTTAACTCGTGTGTGAAATCTATCTGTCTACGCCGCATTTTGAAAATATTCTGGCCAGAATCAAGATTACACACAAGTTCTTGTAATGAAGAAAATTGTAAAAATGAAATGAAAATGGATTAGGCACACTGTGAGAAAACTCAACTGTTTGCTTATAAATAGTTAAAAATGCGTTATTAAAATCACCATAACAAAGTTTTAAATATTTTCTTTAAGCTGAAATTTATTATATAAAAAGTACATTTATCTGTTTGTAATTCCAAAAATCCCTACCGTTTTGTTATTTTGTGGTGAAACTTATTTCGAATTATGTAAATTAAATTTCGTCTTTATTTTTGTTAAATTCTACGTGTAACTACAATCAAATCTCAGAAGCTAATACGTTTTTTTCGATAATTTTTTTAAGTTTATATTTTCATTTATATATATCTGTTTCTTATAATTTATTTTGTTTGTACAATACCTTTCCAATTATTGCTCTCTAAAAATAAAATATTTACGCATAATATACTATTTTCTAGTTTTCTTTTTGTTTACTGATATAACTTCAATTTTAATTTAATTTTGGACTCATAGGTACCTTTTAGAAAGTATATGATTCAAGCGCTAAGACCGGAACAAGCGGTATTCACGCCATAAAAATTCACCATCGACGTTATTTAAAGCCTATGTGCAATCATCGAGCAACTTATGGAATGGTGTACGCCAGCTTATCTCTCTTTCAATGACTTCATCTAATAAGTAACGTTAATTTTACTTAGTAGGTACAGCTGCCGAGTAAAACATGGAAAAACGGTAAAATGTTCAGAAAATCTGGACTCTGGGGTCACGATTCTGCTAAACAACATTATCAGCCAGAGTTGGGTTTATTGCATTGAATTTATAATGCATTATCGTTTCCATTACCACAAAACGACTTACCATTAATGCTGCAATATTGCTGCCACAACTCTTATCGGTATTCGTGCAATACTTCAACGATTGAAATTTATTTTCGCATACGTTGCACATGAAATAACGTCGTGTAGAAGTTCAAAGAAAATACAACCACATATATAAGATGCACTTTATGACAACTCGTAAATTCTTGATACTTTATAAAACATCTGGCATAAGGGCCTGCTTTCCAATATACACAGCAAGCCGTAGACAAGCTTTTTAGCGCACAAAGTGTGCACATTCATATGGACCATCTTGTTCTTTACTGTTCTTCGATGTAGCTGATGAAAAAATTTCAACTGAATTTGTAGTTGTATTAAGAATTTTAAATAAATGCCTCTTTCTTCAAAGTTCTTTGGACATGAAAGACAGTCAAACAAGTTTCTAGATACGATTGGGAAATTCTTCCATTTGTGGCACTTGAAAACAACGTTTTTGGTTGAATATAATGTAAAATTTTATTTCACATGTTTCACGTACTTCCATAAGTTGAAAAGAGTATATCCATTTTATTTAATAAAACAGAAAATTTTATATATTAAAAAAAAACACAATCAATTCAATTTTACTACACTGAATTTTATCTTTATTTATTTCTATTTTTATTCTTTATTTGCGTATACATTGCGCTTTTCGCACTGCTCTATTTTCTTATAAAATATAATGTTGTTTTCTCTTTTACACCAACTGCGTTTCAAAATATTCGAAACAATGAGAAACAGATGATTTTCGCCTTTTGAGCTGTCATAGGTGTCATTTCTGTGAACACGATTAAAACGCGCAGTTCTCTTGCTCAAAAGGCGCTGAAAAGCGCTAAATTATACTTTATGTAAATATTTGTGATCAAAACTTGCTGTATAAAAGCGTTAAAAAAATGAAAACGGTAAAATACACTAAAATTGAAACAAAAGTTTCTATACCAACATTAATTTTTACAGGCTTTTCATAATTTTTTTTTAAAAAGACAGCAAAAAACAAAAACTTTACTACTTTTTCTTCATTTTTGGACTCAAAAGAAAATATCTGTCAGAGCCAGTGGTAAACAAGGTTATGTTCTTTCTCCATTGCTGATTGCGTTGTAGTTGATTGTGTGTTCCAATGTGGTATTACCTGGAGACAGCACATAGTTTAAAGACCTAGATTGCGCAGACGACACCTGATTCTTGGGCTACAAACAATGCGAAATGCAAGGGAGGCTGGATTCTATGCAGGCAGACGCATACGGAACGGTCTTGCGTATAAGCAACACCAAACAAAAATTTCCGAATTAACGTTAAAAACAACGAATTGAAAATAAAAATTTAGGAAATGTTCCGTCTGTTTATTGTTTCGGCAGTGTCCTTGCGACGTTTGGCGGTTCAAATGCTGATAGTCGGATCAGACTAACCCTAGCCAGCCATCTTTTGGCCGACTGAATGCTATAGGGTGATCTCCACATATCTGTCCACAAATGAAAATTTCATCTTCAACTCGTCTGTGAAATCTATCTGTATACGCCGTATTTTGAAAATATTCTGGCCAGAAACAAGATTACACACAAGTTCTTGTAATGAAGAAAATTGTAAAAATGAAATGAAAATGGATTAGGCACACTGTGAGAAAACTCAACTGTTTGCTTATAAATAGTTAAAAATGCTTTAATAAAATCCCCTTAACAAGGTTTTAAATATTTTCTTTAAGCTGAAATTTATTATATAAAAAGTATATTTATCTGTTTGTAATTCCAAAAATCCTTACCGTTTTGTTATTTCGCGGTGAAACTTATTTCGAATTATGTAAATTATCTTTTTATTTTAAATCTTTTTGCGTCCATTAAAAAATATATAAATATACACGTATTCTTAGAGATATTTAAAGAAAAAAATTTAATTTCAGTTTAAATTTTGTCTTAATTTTTGTTAAATTCTACGTGTAACTACAATCGAATCTCAGAAGCTAATACGTTTTTTTCGATAATTTTTTTAAATTTATATTTTCATTTATATATATCTGTTTCTTATAATTTATTTTGTTTGTACAATACCTTTCCAATTATTGCTCTCTAAAAATAACATATTTACGCATAATTAACTATTTTCTAGTTTTCTTTTTGTTCATTGATATTACTTCAATTTTAATTTAAATTTTGGAGACATAGGTACCTTTTAGAAAGCATATGATTCATGCGCTAAGACCGGAACAAGCGGTATTCACGCCATAAAAAATTACCATCGACGTTATTTAAAGCCTATGTGCAATCATCGAGCAACTTATGGAATGGTGTACGCCAGCTTATCTGTCTTTCAATGACTTCATCTAATAAGTAACGTTAATTTTACTTAGTATGTGCCAGCTGCCGAGTAAAACATGGAAAAACAGTAAAATGTTCAGAAAATCTGGACTCTGGGGTCACGATTTTTCTAAACATCATTATCAGCCAGAGTTGGGGTTATTGCATTGAATTTATAATGTGCATTATCGTTTCAATTACCACTAAACGACTTACCATTAATGCTGCAATATTTGCTGCCACCACTCTTATCGGTATTCATGCAATACTTCCAACGATTGAAATTTATTTTCGCATACGTTGCACATGAAATAACGTCGCGTAGACGTTCAAAGAAAATACAACCACATATATAAGATGCACTTTATGACAACTCGTAAATTCTTGATACTTTATAAAACACTTGGCATAAGGGCCTGCTTTCCAATTTACACAGCAAGCCGTAGACAAGCTTTTTAGCGCACAAAGTGTGCACATTCATATGGACCATCTTGTTCTTTACTGTTCATCGATGTAGCTGATGAAGAAGTTTCAACTGAATTTGTAGTTGTATTAAGAATTTTAAATAAATGCCTCTTTCTTCAAAGTTCTTTGGACATGAAAGACAGTCGAACAAGTTTCTAGATACGATTGGGAAATTCTTCCATTTGTGGCACTTGAAAACAACGTTTTTGGTTGAATATAATGTAAAATTTTATTTCACATGTTTCACGTACTTCCATAAGTTGAAAAAAGTATATCCATTTTATTTAATAAAACAGAAAATTTTATATATTAAAAAAAAACACAGTCAATTCAATTTTACTACACTGAATTTTATTTTTATTTATTTTTATTTTTATTCTTTATTTGCCTATACATGCGAGAAAACAAATATATATTGTGCTTTTCGCACTGCTCTGTTTTCTTATAGAAAATAATGTTGTTTTTTCTTTTACACCAACTGCGTTTCAAAATATTGGACACAAAGAGAAACAGATGATTTTCGCCTTTTGAGCTGTCATTGGTGTTATCTCTGTGTACGCTGTGTAGAATGCTCTGCAAGCAGTGCTCCCAACTTTGAACAATTAAAACGCGCAGTTCTCTTGCTCAAAAAGCGCTGAAAAGCGCTAAATTATACTCTATGTAAATATTTGTGATCAAAACTTGCTGTATAAAAGCGTTAAAAAAATTAAAAACGGAAAAATACACTAAAATTGTAACAAAAGTTTCTATACCAACTTTAATTTTTACAGACTTTTCATAAATTTTTTTTATGAAAAGACAGCAAAAAACGAAAACTTTACCACTTTTTCTTCATTTTTGGAGTCAAGAGAAAATATCTGTCAGAGCCAGTGTTAAACAAGGTTATGTTCTTTCTCCATTGCTGATTGCGTTGTAGTTGATTGTGCGTTCCAATGTGGTATAACCTGGAGACAGCACAAAGTTTAAAGACCTAGATTGCGCAGACGACACCTGCTTCTTGGGCCACGAACCAACAAAAATTCAACGAAACAATTTCTCAAAAGAGAATTGTGGAACAAACATACCAACAATCCTAACGGAACATACAATTACAATATTAAAATAAATAAATAGAACAAGAAAATACAACATCATCAATAAGAACGAAAACAACAATATATTAATAACAAAACAAATTATTGGAACGGAACAAATAACAAAACACTAACATAAAAAAATAAACACACACCTGACAATAACTAATTCAAATACGGACAAGATTGAACATCGGCAAAATGAAAGACTGTTTGATCCATAGGGGAGAATTTAATTATGTGCCCTACCATCGGCAATAGTGCTTTCCCTTCCCCTCAGTATTCCTTTCCAAACCTTTGGGTGCGAACCACTTGGAGGGTTGCAGTTGGATTTTTCAGTGGTGAAGGTATAACACTGGCTGCTGAATAATCAACCAGCAGTAACCAATTTCCTTGTCGTACGCATTCAGAGGGGTTTTGTTTGATTTTTGTTTACTCGTGGTTAATTTATATATTTATTTTTTCTTTTATTTGGTTCAATTTACGTAATGGCAGGACGCTTTCGGCTTGATTTCTGCAATGTGCTTGGGCTACGGGCGAACTTTTTCTTCGTGTATGCGCGCATTTGTCTCCATAGGCCGGATGATTTCGCCTTATGTGAGACCCAGTTTTCTGAAAATGATGATCCATAGGATTTTCATATCCCTGGGTATCACCATCTGTCCCTTTTTAATTTTCATAGGGGTCTTGCTATGTACATTCGCAATGAAGTTGTGTACCAATGCAAGCAACCTCTTGGCATGTATGATGCGGAATTTAACTGTCTATGGGTTAAGTTCAGAATCAGGGCACATCTTTGCACTTCGGGTTTTTGTATAGAAGCTCAAAGGCGGGAAGAAAGGTTGCCATATCTGGCTTCAACTCTCTTTCCGACTCAATATCCAGTATCCTTTCGAATTATCCGAACAGTGAAATTGTTGTTGCTGGTGATTTCAATGTTCATAATTCGTCTTGGTTACGCCATTCAATTTATTCAATTCGCAATTAATGAATGAACCTACACATATATTGCGTGTAGATGGGCATCAGAACAATACCCTCGACCTTTTCCTCACTACACACCCTGAAAAGTATGTACTTGAGGTTCTTGCACCTCTCGGAAATTCGGATCCTTGCACAGTTTCTGCCTCATTCTCGTCCACCGCTCTTCGCGAGGCTACGGAACGCTCTATTTTTAACTACGACGATGCTCGTTGGGCTGAGCTCAACGATTTCTTTGGGCATTTTAATTGGAAAGTTTGTTTTCTTGACTCAAACGTCGATGCCATGGCAGAAATGGCGGTGAATATAATAAGGCTAGAGATGGATATTTTCATCGCATCCAAAAAGCTTTCGATTAAACCTAGAAACAAATCTTGGTTTAATCTGACGTGTAAATTGGCAGTCAGATCCAGAGAGGAAGCGTTCAGGAATTGGCGCAATAACAAATGTGCCCATTCTGATTTGCTTCACAAACAGGAGAGATCTTAATGTGCCGCAGTACTTAGACGCGAAAAGGCTTTATACGAGCAGCGCCTTTGTGCTAAAGTTCTTACTTTTCCGCAGGGAAAAAAATGACCTCACATTCACGAACCCGGTTGAGAAGGCAAACCTTTTGGCCGAAATGTTTGTAAGTAATTCTCACTTGCCGGAGAGCGTTCAACCACTGCCCGAACTTGAAAGAGTATCAGTAACTATGCGTAGTATATTCTTTCGAGCTCGTGCTGTAAAAAGGGTCCTTGCAAATCTCAACGTTAACAAGTCTTCTGTGCCGGATGGCATACCAGCACTGATCCTGAAGCAGTGTTCTTCGACGCTTGCGCGTCCATTAGCTCGCCTTTTTAGTGCGTCATATCGCGCCGGTATTTTTCCATCTTGATGGAAGGTTGCTAATGTAACGCCAATCCCCAAAAAGGGTGAGGCTAGTAACCCTGAGAACTACCGTCCAATAGCAGTTTGTTCCACACTCTCCAAGGTTATGGAGAGTATGACTAATTACCACCTTGTGGGATATCTGGAGTCCAATGATTTACTTAGCGATCGTCAGTACGGTTTCCGAAAGGGTCGTTCTACTGGTGGCCTGCCGGCGTTGCTGGAACAAGTCCATTCATGGTTTTGGCTAGAGTAAGGTTGTGGCTCTGGATATCTCAAAGGCGTTTGATAGAGTTTGGCACGAGGCTCTCATTACGAAACTTAATGCTTTTGGTGTCGGTAGTCACTTCTCTCGATTTATATCGAGCTTTCTCAGAGATCGCTCTATAAGAGTGGTTATAGATGGGGTCTCATCCGACGAGTTCAGGGTAAACTCAGGCGTACCGCAAGGCTCTGTTCTCTCTGTTCTCCTGTCGGTACTATAATTCCCAAAAATCATATATTTTTACGTAGTACTCGTAGAGCGTAGAGCGCATCCCTTTGTAGTTGATTGTCCAGTAAATCGCACAACGCATTAAAGGGAGAATTCGTTCTTTGGTCGCACTGTTCGGTTGTGGAATAATCTTCCAGCGAAAGTATTTCCTGCCACTTACGACATGAGTAAATTTAAATCTAACGTCCATAAACACTACTCCCTCTGTCCTCCTTCCAATAACCTATTTTCCTAGTACCAGCACAATGCACTGCATGAGTAGGGACCATCCCCTGGGTGCTGGTCTTATATATTTAAAAAAAAAAACATTGCGAAATCTAAGGAAGGCTGGATTCTATACAGGCAGATGCATACAGAACGGTCTTGCGTATAAGCAAAACCAAAACAAAAATTTCCTAATTAACGTTAAAAACAACGAATTGAAATTAAAAATTTATGAGATGTTCCGTCTGTTTATTGTTTCGGCAGTATCCTCACGACGTCTGGCGGTTCAAATGCTGATAGTCGGATCAGACTAACCCTAGCCAGCCAATCTTTTGGTCGACTGAATGCTATAGGGTGATCTCCACATATCTCTCCACAAATGAAAATTTCATCTTTAACTCGTGTGTGAAATATATCTGTCTACGCCGCATTTTGAAAATATTCTGGCTAGAATCAAGATTACACACAAGTTCTTGTAATGAAGGAAATTGTTAAAATAAAATGAAAATGGATTAGGCACACTGTGAGAAAACTCAACTGTTTGCTTATAAATAACAAAGTTTTATATATTTTCTTTAAGCTGAAATTTATTATATAAAAAGTATATTTATCTGTTTGTAATTCTAAAAATCCTTACCCTTTTGTTATTTCGCGGTGAAACTTATTTCGAGTTATATAAATTATCTTTTTCTTTTAAATCTTTTTGCGTCCGTTAAAAAATATTTAAATATACAGGTATTCTTGGAGATATTTAAAGAAAAATATTTAATTTCAGTTTAAATTTTGTAAAGATAAAAAATTTAATTATAGTTTAAATTTCGTCTTTATTTTTGCTAAATGCTACGCGTAACTACAATCGAATCTCAGAAGCTAATAAGTCTTTTTCGATAATTTTTTTAAATTTATATTTTCATTTATATATCTGTTTCTTATAATATATTTTGTTTGCACAATATCTTTCCAATTATTGCCTTCTAAAAATAAAATATTTATGCATAATTAATTCTTTTCAAGTTTTCTTTTTGTTTATTGATATTAATTCAATTTTAATTAAAATTTTGGACTCATGGGTACCTTTTAGACAGCATATGATTCACGCACTAAGACCGGAACAAGCGGCATCCACGCCATTAAAATTCACCATCGACATTATTTAAAGCCTATGTGCAATCATCGAGCAACTTATGGAATGGTGTACGCCAGCTTATCTCTCTTTTAAGGACTTCATCTAATAAGTAACGTTAATTTTACTTAGTGGGTGCCAGCTGCCGAGTAAAACATGGAAAAACGGTAAAATGTTCAGAATATCTGGAAACTGGGGTTAGGATTCTTCTAAACATCATTATCAGCCAGAGTTGGATTAATTGCATTGAATTTATAATGCATTATCGTTTCTATTACCACTAAACGACTAACCATTAATGCAGCAATATTGCTGCCACCAGTCTTACCGGTATCCATGCAATACTTCCAACGATTGAAATTTATTTTCGCATACGCTGCACATGAAATAACGTTGTGTAGAAGTTCAAAGAAAATACAACCACATACATAAGATGCACTTTATGACAACTCGTAAATACTTGATACTTTATAAAACACCTGGCATAAGGGCCTTCTTTCCAATTTACACAGCAAGCCGTAGACAAGCTTTATAGCGCACAAAGTGTGCACATTCATATGGACCATCTTGTTCTTTACTATTGTTCGATGCAGCTGATGAAGAAGTTACAACTGAATTTGTAGTTGTTGTATTAAGAATTTTAAATAAACGCCTCTTCCTCCAAAGTTTCTTTGGACATGAAAGACAGGCAAACAAGTTTCTAAATACGATTGGGAACTTCTTCCAGATGTGGCACTTGAAAACAACGTTTTTGGTTAAATATAATGCAAAATTTTATTTCACATGTTTCACTTACTTTTATTAGTTGAAAAAAGTATATCCATATTATTAAATAAAACAGAAAAATTTGTGTATTTAAAAAAACACAATCAATTCAATTTTACTACATTGAGTTTTATTTTTAAATTTTATTTTATAAAAGCGTTAAAAGAATTAAAAACGGAAAAATGCACTTAAATTGTAACAAAAGTTTCTATAACATCTTTAATTTTTACAGACTTTTCATAAATTTTTTTTATGAAAATAGAGCACAAAACAAAAACTTAACCACTTTTTCTTCACTTTTGGGCTCAAAAGAAAATATCTGTCAGAGCCGGTGTTAAACAAGGTTATGTTATTTTTCCACAGCTGATTGCGTTGTACCTTATTGTGTGTTCCAACGTGGTATAGCCAGGAGACAACACAAAGTTGGAAGATCTAGATTGCGCAGACGACACCTGTTTCTTGGGCCACAAACATTGCGAAACGCAAGGAAGGCTGGATTCTATACAGGCAGACGCATACAGAACGGGCTTGCAGATAAGCAAAACCAAAACAAAAATTTCCGAATTAGCGTTAAAAACAACGAATTGAAAATAAAAATTTTGGAGATATTCCCTCTGTTTATTGTTTCGGCAATGTCCTCACGACGTTTGGCGGTTCAAATGCTGATAGTCGGATCAGACTAACCCTAGCCAGCTAATCTTTTGGTCGACTGAATGCTATAGGGTGATCTCCACATATCTCTCCACAAATGAAAATTTCATCCTTAACTCCTGTGTGAAATCTATCTGTCTACGCCGTATTTTGAAAATATTCTGGCCAGAAACAAGATTACACACAAGTTCTTGTAATGAAGGAAATTGTAAAAATGAAATGAAAATGGATTAGGCACACTGTGAGTAAACCCAACTGTTTGCTTATAAATAGACAAAAATACTTTATTAAAATCACCATAACAAAGTTATAAATATTTTTTTAAAGCTGAAATTTATTATATAAATAGTACATTTATTTGTTTGTAATTCCAAAAATCCTTACCCTTTTTGAAACTCACTTCGAATTATGTAAATTATCTTTTTCTTTTACATCTTTTTGCGTCCATTAAAAAATATTTAAATATATGAAAATTTTTTTCATAAGTCTTAGCATAAAGAAACAGTATTAAGTATCTATCCCAACACGGGTATTCTTAGAGATATTTAAAGAAAAATTTTAATTATAGTTTAAATTTCGTCTTTATTTTTGTTGAATTCTACGTGTAACTACAATCGAATCTCAGAAGCTAATAAGTCTTTTTCGATAATTTTTTTAAATTTATATTTTCATTTATAAGTATATATCTGTTTCTTATAATTTATTTTGTTCGTACAATATCTTTCCAATTATTGCCTTCTAAGAATAAAATATTTGTGCATAATTTAATAATTTATTGATATTGTCACGTTTTAACTTTTTTAAACCTTTTGAATTCGTTTAAATTGCGTTTAAAGTAAGATAAATACTGTTTTATTTTATTTGTTTTATTATTATATTTTTATTTACTACACAACAACTTTTATACAGCTTACAACAACTTAATATTCGCTTATACAACACTTTTTATTTCAGATTTAACACGTCTTTATCTTACGATAGCCAAACAATAACTAACTGACATGTAGGTAAAACAGCCCTTTATATACCTAATTGTCTGCTCTTTAGAAGGTTCAGGAAATATCGACCATTTTCTATTTCCATAACCGCTACTTAAAATGTAACGTAAAGATATTCGATGTGGCAATGCTGCCAACTTGACATATACTAAAATACAAAAATTTTATATTTTCGTAACACTGGCTCCCACTTAAGCCTATTCGTCCCGATTAGGCTCATTATTCTTATTCCAATAGCTTGCAAGTCATTCTAAATGTACCACTTTCATTTTTGATCGCCGGCTTTGCTCCTCTGTATTCTGTATACCACATCATTAAACCTTTTGACTACTTTGTAAGGCCCAGCCCAGTTAGTTTGCAGCTTGGGAGATAATCCTATCTTACACTGTGGGTTGTAGAGTAGAACCAGTTGTCCCTCATTGAAGCCATTAGCACCTGCTGCACTTTTTGCTTGGCATTACCGACTGGTGCTCTCGATTTATATTTCTGCAGATGATTCTGACTTGTTCTGACTGCATTTTTAGCCGCAATACATTCAGTGCAGTTAGCTATCCATCCGGCGGCAGCTTGCTTGCATCCAACCCTATACTAACGCCGTTTTAATTTTTCAACTGTCTTCGTCATGCTAAGATGCCGTCCGCTATGTTCCTTATGAGAGTGGTTTAAAATTTCATTCATTTTTGAGGAAGGAACCACTATTAGATTGGAAATTGTATTGCACTTTCCCATCTATCAGCTTTAAACTATCTTATTGAGACCAATCAGCCTTTATTATAGGGCTAGCTGCTGATATGTCCTTACTTATGTCCTTAGTAGGCTGTCTGTCTTTTTCCTTAGCCGCTATTATCCTCGCCGGTACAGGGTCTCTTCTCTGAGCCGTTGACCAGTCCTCGTTAACCTCCAGACGTAATTATCTGATATTGATAATGGTCTCTTTGGCCTTATCACCTGTTTTATCAACGGCTAAATTACTTTCATTTTTACTCTTTCCACTCCTGTAACCGGCTTCACTGTTACATGGAAATTTTTCCTGCCACAACGTTTATGATACCCACTCTCATGATAGTCAACCTCATTTATATTACAGCGTTCATTTATTCGTACCCTGTTGTGCGGCTCTCCTCTATCGGTCAGGCGTTTGTCACTACATTCTTCGGGCTTTCTATAGCTAGTGTTTTTCCATTTGTCATATTTCCAAGGTGCCGCAAAGCTTGCAGTTTTGAGCGGTGCCTTACAATGCCTTTGAAAATGACCGCTCTTGCCAGAGTTTTGGCACTTACTTTCCACCCTTTGCTCTTTTTCGGCCAAAAGACGCTCTGCCTCCTCTTTGATAGCTGCAATGAAATCTTCTTTGGTATTTACGGTTTTCATGCTATACACTTTATGTACCTGTGGCTTGGATATCTCTCGAGTTGTTTCCTGTGCCAGTGCAAATGCTACGGTCTCTACAAAGGTTGCCTTTTGAGCAGCACACACAGCATACTTAATATCGGGGTCCCTTATACCATTGATGAATGCTTCGGACTTTATTTGCTCTACTAATGGGTGGGTCTCCCCTGGATGATTAAGCTGCACCAACCTCTCGACTTGCAAAGGCTAGAAGCTACACATTAGCTCGGCACCTTAATCTTGTTTATGCTCGTCGCCAAATTTACGCGTCGTAGTTGTTTCTACAGCTGGCTAGCATAGTTTCGAGAATCTCTGCTGCAGCACCTTTTAACGCCAAAATTAGTTCAGAGCCTTCTCTTAATCGTTCCATTCATTTTTACTGGCTTCTGTGTCGAATTGAAATTTAAACACCGCCAAAGGTGTACTACCATCAAAGCAGAGTGTCTTTATTCTGCTGGAAACTTCTGCTATGATACGCACTGGTTCCGATTTTTGACTCTAGAGACTGTTTATTTTGTCCTCAATTACCTCAATTGATTGTTCTAGGCTTGACATTCTGTTCTCCACCGCATCTACCCTCTTGATTACCGTTTTATACATTTCCTGTAACTTATCAGTTGTTGCTTTGGAAGTTTTACGTACTTCAGCCAAAAGCTTTTGATTATCGGCTCTAGAAGTTTCTCGAATTTCAGCTCTATAGATTTCTAGTAGCTTATAGAAGTTTTCTCAAGTTTCGTTTCAATTTTTGACAGAAAGTTTTGGTTTTTAACTCTAGAAGTATCTTGCGCCTCAGCTGCTACATTAATTTTTTCCATAAGCTTTTCATTATCAGCTTTAGAAGATTCTTCAAGTTTCTTTTCAATACTTGCTAAAAAGTTCTGGTTTTGAACTTGCATCTGTTTCATCATGGCTGCAAGCATTTTATTGATGTCCAAACTGCTTGTGGTTACAGAGGCACTCGGTTTTATTACCAGCTGTTGACAGCTCTAATTTATTTAATTCCCATTTGAGCTTGTCCAGTTTGTTCTTCGAATTTCATTTTTACTCCGTTTGATTTATTTATTTAACGTTAAATTATTTTATTTTTATATACGCAATCCCACTTCTGACACCAATGTTACGTTTTAACCTTTTTAAACCGTTTGAGTTCGTTTAAATTGCGTTTAAAATAAAATAAATAAAGTTTTATTTTATTTGTTTTACTGTTATATTTTTATTTACTACGCAACAACTTTTATACACTTTACAACAACTTAATATTCGCTTATACAACACTTTTTATTTCCTATTTAACACGTCTTTATCTTACGATAGCCAAACAATAACTAACTGACATGTAGGTAAAACAGCCCTTTATATACCTAATTGTCTGCATTTTAGAAGGTTCAGGAAATACCGACCATTTTCTGTTTCCATATCCGCTAATTCAAATGTAACGTAAAGATATTCGATGTGGCAGTGCTGCCAACTTAACATATACCAAAATACCACAATCCAGAGTTGTATTTTTATTTTCGTAACAATATTATATCAATTTTTGTTTAAATTTTGGACCCATAGGTACTTTTTAGAAAGTATATGATTCATGCGCTAAGACCGAAACAAGCGGTATTCACGCCATAAATATTCACTATCGACGTTATTTAAAGCCTATGTGCAATCATCGAGCAACTTATGGAATGGTGTACGCCAGCTTATCTCTGTTTCAATGACTTCATCTAATAAATAACGTTAATTTTATTTATTAGATGCCAGCTGCTGAGTAAATCATGGAAAAACTGTAAAATGTTCAGAAAATCTGAAAACTGGGGTCACGATTCTTCTAAACATCATTATCAGCCAGAGTTGGGTTTATTGCATTGAATTTATAATGCATTATCGTTTTCATTACCATTAAACGACTTACCATTAATGCAGCAATATTGCAGCCACCATTCTTACCGGTATTCATGAAATACTTCCAACGATTGAAATTTATTTTCGCATACGTTGAACATAAAATAACGTTGTGTAGACGTTCAAAGAAAATACGACCACATACATATGTTACACTTTATGGCAACTTGTAAATTCTTGATACTTTATACAACAGCTGGCATAAGGGCATGCTTTCCAATTTAGGCAGCAAGCCGGAGACAAGCTTTTTATCGCACAAAGTATGTATATTCATACGCACCATCTTGTTCTTCACTATTGTTTGATGCAGCTGATGAAGAAGTTACAACTGAATTTGTAGTTGTTGTATTAAGAATTTCAAATAAACGCCTCTTCCTCCAAAGTCTCTTTGGACATCCAAGACAGGCAAACAAGTTTCTAAGTACGATTGGGAACTTCTTCCAGATGTGGCACTTGAAAACAATGTTTTTGGTTAAATATAATGTAAAATTTTATTCAACATTTTTCACTTACCTTTATTAGTTGAAAAAAGTACATCCATTTTATTAAATAAGTAGAAAATTTTGTATATCTTTAAAAAAACACAACCAATTCTATTTTACTACATTGAATTTTATTTTTAATTATTGCTTTATTTGCCTATACATTCGCTCTGCTCTATTTTCTTCCAGAAAATACTTCCCCGATGGTTTGTTTCGGAGAAAGTCTTGTTGGGTCATTTATGACCATGCGGGTTTCGAGAGGATCGATGTTTTTCTTATGAGGACTGCGCTGAAATTTTTGGAACGATCGTCCGCCCTAGAGAATGGGATGGTGACTGGTTGCTTCGATATGAGGAGTGATATGGAGACCCTTAGGGTGCACGGATACCTGTTGCCTGTGGTTCTCCTAACGTTAAGGGACGAGGAGCTGCTCTATGGCGACGAGGGCCTGCTATTTTATCACAGGAGGGTTAATACGCTGGATTTGGACAGCCTGGTGTATAACACTGCACAGTGAGGTGGATGTCTGTGCCCTGTTGTTGTTAATTAGTTGTAAGTAGTGTTTTAGGTTAGTTTTAAGTATATGAGTGTTTCCGTTTTTCCATTTTTTGTGGATTATAGTATAAGAGTTGATTTGTTTTAGTGATGGATTGCGGCTATTCTGCATTATTTTAAGTTTTAGTTGATAAGTCTATGATAAGTATCATTTACGCATAGAATTAGTATCTACATGATTAATTAGTTTAAGATAAACTATGTAAGAACAGAATATTTGGATGAATAAAGTAAAGTAAAGTAAGTTACAGAAAATAATGTTCCATTTTCTTTTACAGCAACCGCGTTTTAAATTGTTGTAAACAACAGCGTTGCCACAACTTAGATTTTTTTGTGACCAAATTTCAATAAAAAAGCAACAAAAAATTTGGAATCATAATTTTAATACGAAAAACATTAAAATATAATTTTATATATATACTGTATATAGACTGGTCAAAAACAAAAAAAAAAAAAAAAAAAAATTATACATTTGATGGGGCATATTTGTTCTAAACATTTTAATTATTAACAAGTATTAACAAACTTCGCACAAGATATCGTTCTCTCATATGTTTAGTTATAATGAGGTCTGAAAATTTATTAGTGGATAATTTTAGGTCAATAGCCTTTACTAACAGATATCTTAATGAATCGCTAAATACCCTAACTAAACAATAGCGTTGAAGTGAATGTGTATCAGATATTTATTCTCACTTAGCCAATGAACGAAATAGTAAAACAACAAAGTTTTGCTTTGATTGCTTGCCAAAGCTTATCTCGAATATGTTCCACCGACCTCAAAATACTCAATATCATTTATGCATTTCAAATGTAATGATTTTGACATGAAAAAGGAAGACCTCCCAGTTAGGCAAAAATTTTCAAATTCAAAAAGCTTTTCAAGCTGGAAAAAATTGTAGCGGCATCCAAGCACAACGCTCGTTCCAATATCAGATGAAACTATTTAGAAAATAGTTTCAGCCGCCTTATAAACCAGACATTGCCCATTAGACAACCATTTGTTTCGATCCGAGCACCTTTCTCATTAAAACAGCATATAAGAAATTGGTTCGATTCGTTCTTGGCCTCAAAAAAATTGCAATCTTTTTAGGATGGGAAAGTTCAAAGCATACTCACAACAAAAAGCTTGAGTTTGCCAAAAAAATTCAGATTTTAAATAGATACAATTTGGAAGCACCACAGTAATAAACGTTAAAAGAAATCATTATCTTTATATTTTACTTCAAGAAAAAGTAACCAAAATGAAAAAAAAGTACACATTTACACATCAAAGAAAAAAATGACCATTTTGGTCAAAAATAACCAAAACGACAACACTGGTAAACAAAGAAGAACAGTTGATTTTCGCCTCATGAGCTGTCATTGGTGTCATCTCTGTGTACACTGTGTCGAAAGCGCTGCAGGCAGTGCTGTCAACTTTTTACGATCGAAACGCGCAGACCTCTTATACAAAAGTCGCTAAGAAGCGCTAAATTAAATTTGTAATCAAAGCGTTAAAAAAATTCAAAACGAAAAAGACACTAAAATTGTACTTTAATTTTTGCAAAGACTTTTCATAAATTTTTTAGGAAAAGGGAACACAAAACAAAAACTTAACAACTTTTTCTTCATTTTTGGGCTTGAAAGAAAATATCTGTCAGAGACGGTGTTAAACAAGGTTATGTTCTCCCTCCACTGCTGATTGCGTTGTACTTGATTATGTGTTGCAACGTGATATGACCCGGATACAACACAAAGTTGGAAGACGACACCTGTTTCTTGGACCACAAGCATTGTGAAATGCAAGGAAGGCTGGATTCTGTACAGGCAGATGCATACAGAGCGGACTTGCGGATAAGAAAAACCAAAACCAAAATTTGTGAATTAACGTTAAAAACACAACGAATTGGAAATATAAATTTTGGAAATGTTCCGTCCGTTTATTGTCTCGTTCGGTTCAAATGCTGATATTCGGATCAGACTGAACTATCTTTTGGTCGACTGAATGCTATAGGGTGATCTGTATGTCAATGTATGCGTGCGGGTTTTCTGTGCCCCAAACGCGACAATTTTGCTTGTTTACATACCCGCCAACCCGCCAAGATCAAAATGAGCTTCATCTGAAAAGATGATTTTTTTTTTGTCAAAATCGGCATCTTCTGTAAGTTGATCGCAGTCCCACATAGCGAAGCGAAGTTCAAGTGTATACACAACCATATTCGTTCAGCGGAAGGATAGAACTAATTATCTGTCCAATCAGACATGAGCTAAGTGTTACCATTCTCGAAATAAGCACTATTTAAAAAAAAAAAGTTAGATGGCGGACACTTTATTTATGTCTGAAGACGATATTAAATAAATCGTTTATATAAATTTAAAAAAGACGTAAAAATATTTAAAAGTATACATAAAATACAGTCATAAAAAATATTTATTAGTTTGCCGAAATCCACTGAATTTTTTGTTAATGCTTGTATGGGTAACACTATTTGGCCAACTGTCATTTTACTTGCTGCAAGTGCCAAAAATTCGCTGTCTTCAAAAATCTCTTGCAAGTTCGAAAAACGTGTCTTGGTGAAAAATGTGAGTGTATTGAGTCCTTTGCACTTGCTGCATGTGTAAAGCCCGGGTTATGAGCAGTGTTGCCATATTTTTTTTTATTTTAGAAAAACTGAAAATTTAAAAGAAAGAAACTGATTTTCAAGTGAAAAAACTGCGCATATTTAAAAAAGTAAAAATAATATACATGTATGTACTCGTATGGGAACGCTCTATTAGCCGAAATCGAGTGAAATTAAAAAGAAAAATAAAAAAGGTACGAATAAACCTCACCACAGTTATTGAATGAAAGCAAAAAACTAAAATGTTTAAAACTACAAAATACAGATAAATCTGCACGTTTGGCAACGCTGGTTATGAGAACCAGTATAGGAAAGGTAGTACTCGCACTAGTTTACTGTATATCACTTTTTTAACGAGTATGTTTCTATACAAAAATGAAACTAGTTGTGGCTCTATAAAACCCAATGTAAAAATCGATAGTTGCTTTTATAAAAAAAAGGATAAATATGCAACTAGTTGGAAGACAAAAATAATTACTATGTATTTAACATTATATCAGTCACTATCTGCAGGGTAATCACAAATGTATTACATATGTAGTAAATCAAAATTATTTCTATTAAGGTGTAAAACAATGACATAATCTTATTATACACAACTTTTGAAATCAAACACAACAGCTTCTATGAAGTAATAACCCTCTATCTCTGTCTTTCACTGACACAACTAACGATACACGGACAAACATGTTTGACCAAAATTGCGCTTGTGTGAGTTAAAAAATATCACAAGACTAAACAAAATGTACTAAAATATTTATTTATAGTTTGTTTTTCAAGGTACTACATATTATTAAAAAAGAAAAATGGAAAACAATTTGATATTTAAACACTCTTAGTCGGCATTTCCTTAGTTTTAGGTAAAAATTCTTCAAGTTCAGAGTCTTCGATTTCACAAAGATGTACAGAGACATTACTGCTGTAGGGACTTCTGTTACACAGAAAGACTTCTTCGGAATTCACTAGAAATACAAAAAAATTAAAATTATTATTTATAAGATTAAAAAATATGTATCATATATGTATGTATATATAAAATTCTCCTAATGAGACAATAGATTTATTGTTTGAGAGAATATTATAAATTTTAAAAATAAGAATTTACCATTTAGTTGTTTAGTGAACCAAAGCTATTTAAAAAACACCTAATAAAAAGCAATAAAGCTTCTGTTACACATGCAATCGATTGATTGATATGCAATTATTGCGCGTAAGTTCTTCCTTTTCGCAATTCTAATTACTTAAAGTCATATCTAAAAAATACACCGCATTTGTCGAGGCAATGAATAACTTATTCTACATCAAAAAATGCAAGTGCAATTTACAAAGCAATCGTTGTTCATGTGATTTGACGTCTTAACTCTTACACGAATTCTTGGCTGATAAACATAGCGTAAGAAAGCTATCAAATCCAGAAGTCATGACGGATATTTTTGATTTGGAATCGGATCCGACTGCTACTTGAGATTCCGTCATAAGAACACCAAATTTAGAAAGGGCAATTGTTCTTCTTCATCTAGGTTGTTCTGTGTACAACTTAAACAATTTTGATATTAAATTCGAATTTTTTACCAAAATAGCTTAAATATAAACTCTTTCAATGATAGTTTGGAATAGAATTAACAACAAATTGGCTATTATTTACTAAAAATAAATGTTCTTATTTGATTAAATGTAATGCCAAAAGAAGCATTAAAAATATATTCAATGGTTATTTTGTCACTTAAAGCTTTATTTTAATACCCAAATAGGAATTAAAATCTTCTCTTATATTTTTATATTCCATGAAGTTTACAAATAACTCCCAAATATAATAAAGGTTCCCTCGGTGAATTAGTATTCAAACAATACTTTTATAGTTTAATTGGTTACAGATCAAAAATAAAAATGTCTTTTTCTTTCTTTTTATTACTTGCAGTTTTATATTAATACCTGAAGAATAAAATTCCGCCCCAGAGAAAACTATTATTGAAGAGAGAACTATTAATTCCTTGAAGTATAAAAATAGTGCCCGAATATATTGTAAACTCTATTATTTGAATGTAATATCGATCAAGGTATTAAAATAATACTTTTTAGTAATTAAACAAGTAATTAAATCTCAAAAGCTTTACTGATACAGAGAAAGAGAGTGTCGCAATATGTTTTTAAAATATACATTTGTTGAAAAATATTATATTATTAAAATTTGTGATAGTGAAGAGTTCACTTCAGATGAAAAAATAATGTTAAGTAAAGGCCTGGTTACTCTTACGCATATGTTGCGGACATGTAAATATTACGGTAGATTTCAATCGTTGATCGTCTTATTTTTATTTATTTATTTTTTAATAAAATAGAAAATAAAATAGAATTTTCAAATTTCAAAAAGGACTTTTAATAAATTTAATTTTTTAATTTTCTGACAGCTGATACGTAAAAACATAAAAAAGTATTTTTTTAATTTTTCCGCAACACAACGTTACGTTTACGTAAGAGTACCAATTTACACACAAACTAGGTAAGGAAAACAAAACAGCTGATCCGCAACGTATACGTTTACGTAAGAGTAACCAGGCATTAAGCATTATACACAAATTTAATTTTCCTGAATTGCCCAAAGAAAACAAAATATATCTTTCGTTTGTAATGACATGTGGGTAAGTTTTTATTATGAGGTTCTAAACCAGATTGTGCTTGCGTTGATTTGAAGATACCTACGTACTTAATCTAATTACTAACCTTTAGTTTTAGACAAATTAGCATTGGATGTAGAAGGACAATAGGTGAAGTTTAAAGACAGGGACGATGCTGAAATTGAACTTGATGATCTGCCAGGAAAAATCCTTGCAATATATATCAAGCAGCAGAGTTTTGTATTGAGTTTTGCTTTGACGGATCAAAACCATATATAGTGTGGGCCATTTAAAAGTTTAAATTTAAAAGTACAATAAAACAAAAGCGGTTTGTAATTTTGCCAAATTCATTATTTGCTGTGAAGTATAATTATTCCGCGGCTGCCTCACCGAACCAAATTCGATCGGACAAATTTTCGATTTCTTTTTCGAGTGTATGGGGTCGTATATCGGCAATGGCATCACATATGTTGGCCTTCAAATACTCAATTGCTTCTGGTTTGTCGGCATAACAAATAATACAGAAAATAGTCTAACGGTGTCAAATCGAAGCTTCTCGGCGGCCAACTGACACCACCATTTCGACTAAGAAACCAAACATTGTTCACATCAATGCCATATCATATTGCGATAGGTGTCTCCATTGACCGTAATGGTTGCGTCCTCATTTTCAAAGAAATAAGGGCTAAAGATGCCTCCGCTCCAGAAGCCGCAGTCACTCGTAATGGGTGCATTGGCTTCTGTAAGACCACGTTTGGGTTTCCTGAGCCAAAAATACGGAAATTTTATTTATTAACGTACCCACCAAGATGAAAATGAGCCTTATCCTAAAAGATTTTTATAATTTTTTTATTTTGTTGCAATTTCCGACCATTTTCTTTGTAAATTTCCAATCCCATCGTTGCTCAAGCGTAAATCGATTCAATTCGTTCAGTGGAGATAATATACTGAATTTTGTGACAGAATAGAATGACATAAGTATTGCCAGATTCGAAATTTAAACCGATAGATGGCTCACCCGATACAAACGATAATATTATTGTATATAAATAGAAAAAAATAATTTTTTTCGTATTTTAGCAGCATATTTTTGCAAATAAGCTTTGTATTTAAATTTATTAAGGTTATAACCAACACCGGTATAGATTAAAATTAATTCCGTGTTGTTTAAATTAACAGATATTTTGCTCACTCAGAATATGTGCTTCTAACAATGATTTTCGATGACAGAAAGGAAATGCACGAGAGGACTTAAAAAAAATTAAGATCAAGAATTTTTACAGCATGTCAAAAATAAAGAAAAAATATGGTTTGTCAAGATTTTCTAAATGTTTTATGAAAACTTATTACAAATTTTAGTGAAACAATAACGTAAAGTGTCTTAAGTGTATTTGTTTCCTAGATCAGTTTATCTAAAAAAAAATTATAATTAAATTTGTAATTTAAATTTTAAAAAAAGTTCGTTTCCAAATTTGACCAAAAATGAAACATCTTTTTTATATTTGACACGAGCATTGAAGACGGTACGTAGTGAAAAGTGTATAGTGAAATCCCGCATATTTTTATACATTTATTAAGAGTGTAACATTTACATAAGTATAAAACCGTTTCCACTTTCTACATCCAAAGCGTGTCTGGAAAAATTTCTGTTCTAAGTTAAAAAGAGTTATTTTTCTTTATCCGTCGCCAATAGTGAATTAACGTCACCCGTCTTCAGTGTGTTAAATCAAATATGTACCGCTTTGATCGATAATAGTGAATAATAGTGAATCGCCAATAGTGAATTAACGTCACCCGTCTTCAGTGTGTTAAATCAAATATGTACCGCTTTGATCGATAATTTTTCGTCATTTTTGAGGTAAAGTAATTTTTCTATCAATTTAGTACTTCTAAGGAAAAAACTGATCAAATTGCGTATTTCAGCACTCTACGGAATTAAAATTTTTACTATTAAGAGGGTTCTGCAGAAATCGAAACAAATGATATTTTGGTCTGGGTTATATGCTGATTGCAGCAAAACATCCAAACTCCATCAGTTTCTGTCGGGTCATTAAAGATGTATGTAGTCTAACGTTGTCTTGATGGTAAATAAAATCTTTTCTGTTGATCAATTCTGGCTGTTTTAATTGAATTTCTTGCTTCAATCTAGTTACTCGTTGATATAAGTAATCAGAATTAATCGTTTGACCAGGTTGTAGAAGCTCATAATAAAAAACCCTTCTAGTCTCAACATACACACAATATTACCTTTCTTGGTTTTAATCCTGGCTTTGCATACGAAGTTTCACCTTGCTTCGCCTATGATATTTTACGCACATTATTGTCGTACCGCTTCTCATCGCCCAATCATTTGGACCTATCATATAAGCTATAGTGTTTCCTGATGTAAATAATATTACTAGATATTTTACTTTATAGCCATCTACCGACAATCAGTTTTCCGAACACACAATATATGTGACTAACAAGACTTTTCTTAAAAATCAAGATTATTTTCCATAAATGTCAAGAATTTCGAAATGTTGATTCTGCCAACCCTACCTACGATAGACAGCAAACAGTACCTTAAATAAGTAATTCTAAAATGAAAAGTGTATTATCCCCTTTCTCCAATTAATAATTAAGTTTTTATTTTGCATTTAGATATAAATTAAGTTTGTTCACTATAATATGATTAAAGTATCACATTTTGAAAATATTGCAAAATTGGCTATTTATATTTTTATGAGCGGACTGTTTCTCGTAAAAAACGGGAAGCTTGATTTTGATTTTAGAGCCATGGTTTTCTGGCCAATCCAATTCGTCGTAGAACGCATTGTGAATTTTCTTTAATACATACAAATTGCCTAACTCTAATCTACTTACGGCGGTTTAAAGTAATAATGGAACAGCTTGTATTTTTAATTTTGTTCCTTAATATCAAATTAATGAACCCTTTATTGCCCGACGGTCCTTACAAATACCATCACTTATTTTTGTGCTTTACTTATTATACAGAAACTTTTGCAATGTATATTCATTATTTCTATATAGTACGGTATTTTCTTCCAAAAACAATAAATTTTTTTTGCTTTTTTACTCCTGTTGCTCATAAGATCAGTTATCCTTTAACAGTTCTAATGCTTGGTGGTGATTTTGGATTTCGAGTTTCGCTTAAATTTAAATATTGTTTAAAATGGAAAAATGTGGATTTGAATTGTTTATTTTAATACATATACAAACGCTACATATACAAACAATAACAAAACACCTCGTGTTTCTAAACATGTTAAATAAAATCAAGATCTATTGGCCCTTGATAATTCTCAATACCAGGACTATTTTATAGACTTACCGGCTTGGCAAAAATTTGAAACATTTTTTTGAGCTTAAATTACGTCAAAAGCAAAGATTCTATAAAAAAGTAACAGTTTTTCCATGATAGAGGTTCTTGGGCAATAAAGGGTTAAAATATCTGTAGGAAGAATGACAGATGTTTTCAAAAGACTATATAGTCAGCGTTAACATTGGTCGACTAAATTCGCAATTTCCAACTTTTATTCTGACCAGCAACTTTTTCTGCGACTTTTTCAAACCTACTTAATTTTGCCACTTTCTTTATATTTATGCGATTTTTGCCCCTTTTTTGGTTAAGTCAGCATTTTTTAATTTTTTCTTTCTTTCCGTTACATTTGTATTTATTTATGTTTTTATTTCTAAAGCTGGTTTAGCATCCCACTGAGTATGACGACATGACAAAAACTCAAATAAATTGAGAAAGTATAATAGTGTGAAAACAAAGTAATTAGACAACAATGTAATAAAATGTCAAACAGTACGGATAGAAATTTGAGAGTCGGCTCTCATCGTTTTTAGAAATGTTTCCAAGCAACAAGATTTTTTATTTGATCATTAAATAAGATTTTACATTTGAGAGTTGTATTTTTACAGAAGCACATAGAGAATGTCAAAATGGGAAATTGAAATTAATTTATCATAATTTTACTGTTTCTTTCTTTTGACATATACATAATTGAAAAACTCCATAATGAAAATAAACTTGTACTTTCAATTATAAATAAATTTCTTTTTTATAAATAAATAACACATATTTATTGTAAAAATTAATAATAAAAAAACATAACCATTTCCTATTCCAAAATTAACCGTAGATTTAGCAATAGGAATTTGAGACTGTTCAAATACTAAAGTCTCATCTGGAGCATCTGGATTACAAATTATAGACCATTTTACTGGCCTTTTACTGGTTTTATTTTGCCTCAAAATAAAACCCAACATTAATTTTCTTAAGACTTCATTGGTTCATAAGGTGGCCAAATTTGATGGATGAGGTGTTTGCGTCTACCATATTGATGATTGGCCAGTGCGATTAAAGACGTGGTGTCCATAATGTGCCGTAACCGCTAAAAAAGCTAAACCAACATAATATCCGATTTTCGTTCTTTTAAGTAAATAAATTCATTATAACATCTGCATCATCTCTTAAAGTGTCATTGGCATACAAAGTAATGTATCAAAATTTGTAGCAAAAATAATAGTACCTTAAGGTCACACTGTTTGTTTGTTTACATTTTTTAGGACAGCAGCTTGTAGGTTAAGCTAAAATTCTCTTTAAAAATGTAGTGAACAGTAAAAAAAAACATTTAATAAATGGTTCTCAAAGCTGTAGCGTAAAGCCATTCGTCAAATAAGCTCGAGAGATATAATTGTTTGTGACGTTGCTTCCATATATTCAATATTTATATTGGATATATAAAAGTATTACACAGTGCACTAGGAAAATAACTTGTAAAAGCATCAGTTGCATGGAAAAATTTCCTCTGTAGTGACGAATCCAAATTTTCTCGATTCGGAACTGATGGAAAATGGTATATATGGCGTTTTTCAAGCAAGCAACACAACCCCTAGTACACGTTCATGTATGGTGACGGAAATGTAATGCCTTGGGTCGAATTTTCTAGACACGGTGTTAGTCATATAATTAAAATAGATACACACATGGATCAGTGCGTTAAGAAGCAAGCACTTTTGAAAAAATGATTCCATTTTCAGAGGAAAACATGTTACTTAGATGGTATTTTATGCATAATAATTATCCAAAACATATTTTACATACAGTGGAGTGTTGCTTAGAGCAAAATAGAATCGACATTTTTAATCACCAGAGCTCTGTCCTGTAGTAATTCCATGGAATGATGTAGTGCAAAATATTATTGTAGTTAAACCTTACTTAAACCTTAAAATTTAAGTGATTTATGGACAGAAATATGAAAGAAATGCTAAGCAATTCCAAAGGAACTTTTCGTGTGACTTATATACAGTATGCAAATGAGATGTGATGTTATTAAGAAAAAGGGTTGCTACGATAAGTACTTAGTTTTAAATAAAATAAATAACTAGTTTTGCTTTTTTTTGCTGAAAACAATTTTTATTTGTGCTAAGTTACTGTCCAGCCGTTTTCTTGGGTTTTCAAAACTAAATTAAGCTAATGCTACGTATTCCTTGTACCATGAGTGATACATTAAGACATAGAAGTGAATTAAATGATAAATACGAAAAAACTTTTGATTCCAAAAAGTATACATAAGTAATGTGTTATACATTTATTTCTTTAGAAAAAAATTTTTTAAGGGACGAGAATTACTAAAATGTGAGCACTATTAGCTGTATTATATATACAGAAGAACCTGTTTTTATGCGGTTTTTTTGTGCGATGTGCAGAAGAACTTTTTTTAATGCGATTTTTTTTGTGTGATGTATATATTTTTACGATAATTTTTGGTCGCTACATGAAAGTTAAACATGATAAACGAACGTGTTTGAAGAAGGAACATAATTAAGAAATATTTCGGTTATTTTTTGTTTGGTATATAATATTGAAATATATATTGTTGACGAAAACAACGGTCACTTTTTTATATCGATTATTGATATGTTTTTCATCACTTCGAAATGATTCTGAATGAAATCTCAAGGTATAATGATATTATAAATTATGTGACAGAAATTTCAGATAAAAAAGAAGAACTCTATAGAATGACAGCGGATAACATCTATGCCGGACTCCAACTTTGCAATAAATTAGAAGGACTTTCACGTGTGTAATTATAAATGAATTAAAAAAGTTTTGAGTTATATTTGACGCGAAACTTTTTTATGCGGTCCGTATTAACCGAACAAAAAAATAATTTATATTTATGTTGCGAAAACTATTTTTTGTAGCGTCTTGTGAAGTTTAGTGTAATTTTTTTTGTTCGATTTAATTTGTGCGGTCCCTATCCACCGCACAAAAACAGGTTTCCCTGTAATGGAAAAAATAACACTTACATACTAAATTTCATGATAATAACTGAAAAAAAAACGAAGATGTTTAAAAATAAACCCTTCTCCTATTTTTGTTGGTTAAGCTTCTCTGACAGTTACGGCACGACATTTTGGTTGAAAAATTAAAAAATTATTATTTTAAGAGGTTTTAACGCTATATGAGACCTCATTTTTAAGAAAACTAGTAGTAAAATCCACTGCCGACTTAATTACACAATAGTGTTCCTCAAATTTTTCGTTTCTATTAAACGAAAAGAAAAATAACTTGTTTTAATTTTTTCACATTTATAATGATATATCAACAGTTTTCTACATTTAAAAACCAAACTTAGTAACACTTACCCTACATATTTTTTTAAATACTCATGTAATATATTTTTATTTTATTTTTTAACATTTGAGTTTATTTTCAAATATTTATTTATTGGAAATATTTTTTTAAATATGTCAATTAATATGCCAAAACAGCGATTTTACCGCTAGATCTGATGGTTTTTTGATGTTATAAGCGGTAACTTCATGAAAAACCGCTAAGTGTTATTTTAGCTGTAAGAATTTTTCTCATATAGAAGTTTTCGAAATGTTAAAATACAAAAAATATGTACATATAGATTTTTCGGAATCTTATTTATACATACGTTAGATATGTTAATTTCCAAATAACAAAAAATAGGTATAGCAATAATTTTGACATACTCATATCACAATTAGCAAGGGTGTTGACCTTTTTTTGACAAATTCCCCTAATCAATTCCTTCCAAGGTCGTGCAATTACATGATGTTCTGGAGTTTGCACAGGATTCTCTATAAGCTCGAAGCAATTACGAATCAATAAAAGCTTTGTAACACCTGATGTGTGGTTGGGATCGTTACTTGATGGAATTCGCGGTTGTTTTGATACTCAATTCGCCTGAACTAGCTTTTTATTTTCTTTGCCAATATTGATATAAACAAATTTGAACATTCACTAAATATAAAACGCAAACGAACTGATATAGTAAATGCAATTTAACCGTGAAACTAGTCTGATTGACTTAATGTATTTTTTTTAAATAATGTAATATTCTTATGTATTATTGTTATAGATATGTATTCGGCGTAATATGAAATTGTTTTGATTATGAAGTTTCGAAAAAGTTTTAAGTTCAATTGGAACCAGTGAAATTTAGTTCACAAGAATGCTCAGATATGTCAAAGGAATGAGTCGATTTATTCAATTAATAACCTTCGATTTTACTTTCGCTATTTTATTGCATATACGAGTATTGTTTCGTTACATATAATAAAAGTTTTCAAATAATTTAGTGGATTATGTCGACGATATTTTTTTAAAGTTTGTGGTTTTTAGCGGTGTTTGGCGTTATTTTATTACAAATTTTTGGCAGATCAGCCAATGTACTACATGGACGGAAGCAATATACATTTATTCAATTGTCATTTTTAAGTGCTATTTATTTACATACGTATTTCTTATAGTTCTAATTATTGTAGATGTTGAAAAATGTCACATACATGTATGAGTACCCACGAAATGTATACAAGACTATAGGCGACAGGAGGTGGCTCCTCATAAACAATTTCTGTAAATAGTCTTGAAAAGTGTGAATCGTAGTTATTTGCGTTAAACCAGCAAGTGACTCGATCTGATCTAGTATTTGGTGTAGAAAATATTACTTCAAAAACTAGTAACACACCCGTAAAATTGGAGAAAACTACAGCACAGCGCCCGCAAATGTGTAAAAGGAAATGAGTATGTAGTTGTTATTAATATGTTTGTAATTTTTGAATTTTTTCATACTATGTATTTATTAACTGTTATTAATCTATATAAATTATATTTATTTAATTATGGATCAATAAGACCTAACTTAACCGTAGCCATAACCGTAATCAGTTGTACGCCACTAACCTTATGGGGATCAATGTATCTGATTAGTGGTGACATAGCCGTAGAGTTCAATTGAATTTTGATTTTCTGACATAACTATAAATAGCTGAGCCAAAGAAATCATATTTTTGTATTTCTCTCATTTTGTTTTGTTTTTCATAACCTGCCGACCACTAAGCAGCTTTTTTGAAGTTAAATTTATATTTTTATGTTCGATTTAGCTTCAAAATTTTTCAATTAGCTTATTCAACATTTTTCAAAAATTAATTTAGCTTTTTTAGCCTTTTCTGAAAAGCACAATAGAGCAAAAACATGAATGCATTTTAACCATATAAAATCGCCGCAAAAATAATACAAACAATATAAAATCTGACAAGAAAAACATTTTAAATTGTAGCATCACGGAAACTGTAGTTTCTGTATTACATGGTAATTACTAGTAAATTCTTATTATCTTTCATATGAGCTGAACAGAAAAGTTGATCAAATGGCGTTTTCTTTAAAAAATATGTTGCAATTTACTTTTTGTGTTCATTTTTTGAAGAATTCAAAAAATTTTAAATTTTAGAAAAAATTTAAAAAATTTGCTTTTAGAAATCTTTTATATATCTCATCATTCATCATTTTTTGTCAAAAAAGAAAACGCCATGACATAATAAATAGAAAATTAATTTGATTATAGGTTTGTCTCTTTTAATGTCTTTAAAAGTTAATTATGAAATTTAATTGGTTTCTGGTTTTGCTCCTTTGTTATTGTGAAGTTAATCGACTGTGTTATTTCTATTATTCATATAAAATTTTTCTGATAAATCCCTTGTTTAAAACGACATTTCAATGCTAATTTTTGATCCATAGAGTTTTATAGTTCGCCGTTCGCATGTGATAGTTTTTTGAAATAAAAAATTAAAAGAAGCCACAAAAAATGCTGAAAAATTGTGAAGTATAAGAATAGAATGCTGTGAGTGAACGCCGAGCCCAGCAGACATAAATTGTCATGATTGTTTCGATATCAAAGAGCACAAATTTAAATTTGACTAAATAATATCAAAATATACCAAAAATGTATTCTACAACTCTAATTAAAAATACTTTCACACATTCGGTGTTGCCAGGGAATATATATACATATATTATAAAATTAACGTTTCTCTTTGTCGCGATCCTATCAGTTTTTGTGCCACCTATTTGTCATTATAAGAAAAATGCAAAAAAGATGTCAGCTGTTTCTTTAAAAAGAGAAAATATATGTTTTTTTAAGCGCAAAATCACTAATTTTGCCAGTTTTTCCCCTCTTTTAACGTCCCCGACGTCTAATTTAAAAAACATATCCTACTACACTTTCATACGCTAGATCTATATCTTAGTGCTTTAAATTTCAATAAATTCTATTCAATCGTTTACGCGTTATTGGCTCATAAAAAAAGTGAGTAAACAAAATTATTTCATAGTTTTATTCGCATACTTTAAGGTTGGCCAATTCAATAAATTTGCAATATTAAGAGACTACTCATGTGACGAATTTGACCCGTTTTCCCCCAGTTCTAACTAAGAAAAACAGCATAGTCTATTTCGTTAACTGGTCATTGTTCTGTTTTGCATTTTTCAACAAAACCGGTCCAGTCGTTTACGACTAATTGCGAAATAAACAAACATATTTATAATATACGTCTCTATGTAAATTAGGTAGGCTCTTATTTTTCAACTTTGTTGTTTCAAGTGTAACACCCCCTTAAAATGTTTTAAAAATAAAATTTTGATATCTATTAAAATTATTTTTTTTTTCCACATAAATAACTATGTATGTGGGTACGTACATAAGTAACTGAATATGAATAACAAAAAGACAAAGAAATTTTATTTTAGTAGTTTGTACACAGTAGTACAAATGTTATTACAAATTGAAACTTATCCGATTTTATATTATTACTTCAATAAGAAAAATTGAAATAAAATTTCTGAGCACATACAACACTAGTATCCAATTCGTCTAGTCTTATTCCCAATCTATTGTAAAATTAAAGGTTTATCAGAGGCACAAAACAAAGCCCTTTTGCTTGCATCCCATTCCCAACACAATGTAAAATTAAATTTACATTAGAAACAAAAGGGAGAGCCATTGCACTATTATCTGATTTGGACGGCTTAGTAACGTATTACATTGTTATTGTAATTTTGATTATGAATTTTGTTTGTTTTTTGCTGCTATTTTGCCAATTGTTTTTGTATAAGTTCAAATTAAAATGGTTAAAAAGTGTTTTTTGCAAGTGGACTAACCGTGTGCGAATCGGGATTTTCATTATTAAATTTTTGACAAATAAATAACATGAAAAATTAAATTTGACAGTTAAAACCCAACCAACCTTCACTTACAATATCTGTACCATCGGACGCATCCAACCTTCGCTTACAATCTTTGTTCCATCGGACTCATCTGACTGCCAAGGCTAACGCTGTGTAAATGAAAATAGTAACTGTATACAAACTTTGGATGGGTCCCACTTACATTTTCAGCGGTCTCGGATAGAAATTGTATGTGGTAAAAATATTACTGAGTACTATTTTATTTCAAAAGAGAACATGTGTTTACATCATATTAGAATTTCCTATAGTCGGCTACAATTTGAACTATCAATTGCTTTTCTTCTTCATTCTTGGATAAAACTAAATTGAAATTTTTATGCTGAATCATTTCAAACTTTCGTATTTTGAACGATAT
>JAKWBJ010000163.1:1200000-1225000 GCA_023159175.1 Wohlfahrtia magnifica | reverse complement strand
TATTATTATTATTATTATTATTATTATTATTATTATTATTATTATTATTATTATTATTATTATTATTATTATTATTATTATTATTATTATTATTATTATTATTATTATTATTATTATTATTATTATTATTATTATTATTATTATTATTATTATTATTATTATTATTATTATTATTATTATTATTATTATTATTATTATTATTATTATTATTATTATTATTATTATTATTATTATTATTATTATTATTATTATTATTATTATTATTATTATTATTATTATTATTATTATTATTATTATTATTATTATTATTATTATTATTATTATTATTATTATTATTATTATTATTATTATTATTATTATTATTATTATTATTATTATTATTATTATTATTATTATTATTATTATTATTATTATTATTATTATTATTATTATTATTATTATTATTATTATTATTATTATTATTATTATTATTATTATTATTATTATTATTATTATTATTATTATTATTATTATTATTATTATTATTATTATTATTATTATTATTATTATTATTATTATTATTATTATTATTATTATTATTATTATTATTATTATTATTATTATTATTATTATTATTATTATTATTATTATTATTATTATTATTATTATTATTATTATTATTATTATTATTATTATTATTATTATTATTATTATTATTATTATTATTATTATTATTATTATTATTATTATTATTATTATTATTATTATTATTATTATTATTATTATTATTATTATTATTATTATTATTATTATTATTATTATTATTATTATTATTATTATTATTATTATTATTATTATTATTATTATTATTATTATTATTATTATTATTATTATTATTATTATTATTATTATTATTATTATTATTATTATTATTATTATTATTATTATTATTATTATTATTATTATTATTATTATTTATTATTATTATTATTATTATTATTATTATTATTATTATTATTATTATTATTATTATTATTATTATTATTATTATTATTATTATTATTATTATTATTATTATTATTATTATTATTATTATTATTATTATTATTATTATTATTATTATTATTATTATTATTATTATTATTATTATTATTATTATTATTATTATTATTATTATTATTATTATTATTATTATTATTATTATTATTATTATTATTATTATTATTATTATTATTATTATTATTATTATTATTATTATTATTATTATTATTATTATTATTATTATTATTATTATTATTATTATTATTATTATTATTATTATTATTATTATTATTATTATTATTATTATTATTATTATTATTATTATTATTATTATTATTATTATTATTATTATTATTATTATTATTATTATTATTATTATTATTATTATTATTATTATTATTATTATTATTATTATTATTATTATTATTATTATTATTATTATTATTATTATTATTATTATTATTATTATTATTATTATTATTATTATTATTATTATTATTAATTAATTAATCTAATCGAAGAATAAATTCTTACATTAAAGTATGTTATTGAGCATAGCTACCAGTGCTATCAGCTCGGGGTTATGTATATAAACATCAATATTATTTCTCTTCTTTACAATGAAATATTAAAGTTATACTAATACTATTGCCTCTTTAACAAACTTAAAAATGTTGTTGATATTTGTCATTGATGGATCCTGTAGTATGATAATGCCAGGTGAGTGGTCGAAATATTTACGTCTTAAGTGTTTCAATGATTCACAATCGTTGAGCAAGTGGTTTACTGTGGGTAAGCAAGTGGGCACTATTGCAAGAGGTACATTATGGTTTGGGGTTATTTTTCAACATGTAATTATGAGAGAAGATGGCATGCCTGAGTCAGAGCCTGGATAATGTTTCTATCTTGGTTTTATCTATTTCCGTTGGATATAAAGGTTTCAAATTAGGGTTGACGTTAGGATAATAGGAATGTCGTATTTGGTTGTCCTTAATTTTAGTGGCTATGTAAATATTAATTAATTCGCATAGGTCTAATTTCTCTACCGTGTCATCGAGGCTGACGGGAGCATAAGAGGCATATCGTGCTGCCATGTCCGCCTTATCGTTGCTTATGATTCCTATGTGTCTAGGAACCCAATGAATCCTTATTTTACCCCCACTTTTTATTAAAGCATCTCTAATTTTATCACCTTGATCCATTTATTATATAAAGGGTTGTGTATTGCTTCAAGTACTGATAGACTGAGAAAATTATAGTTTTGTTTTTACTTTCAATTGCATGCTGGATAGCACGGAAAATTGCACAGGCTTCTGCTGTGAATACTGAGAGTGTTGATGCACGGTGTTAACAGCAACGTAATTACCTTCGTTATCGACTACAGCGTAAGCGTGAAGGGTTCGTTGAAACTTGATCCGTCTGTGTAAAGAAGATACCAACCATTGTTTTTTGATATGCTCTTTCCTCTGCCCAGAGGCTAAGGAATTGTTCCCTGGTAGTTTTTTTGCTCCTGAGTATTCACACCAATTTTTGTCATCGCTTAGAGCATTTGATAAAATGTTAGTTGAGTCATTATTGTCATTGAGCTTACATAAAATGTATAGATCGTCTGCGTATAAACAGTGGTCTATATACGAAATTTTGTTTAAGATCCTGCTTATTTCATTAAAGGCAATCTGGAAAAGAGCTACTGAAAGGGATGACCCTTGTGGAATGCCGTTATGTAAAGAGAACCTGTTTGATAAGAAGCCATTATTTTTACCTTGAAGTATCTGTTCGAAAGAAAGGATTTGACGAAGTTGAAAATGTGTTTGCCTATTTTACAATGACATAGGACATATAGAATGACATGTGAACCAATTCTGTCGAACGCTTTCTCGAAATCAATTGATAATACTGTTGCGAGATTCTTGGCGGAATGTTTTTGATATGTAATCGTCTAGGTGAAGTAGTGCATCATCACAGCCTTTATTTGGCTTAAAGCCACTTGATCCTTGGCAATAAGCTTTTTTCTTTCAAAGAGCCATAAGAGTCTTAACGCGATAATTCGAACCATAATCTTTGAAATGCAAGGAAGGGGCGATATTGGGCGGAAGGCATCAGTTGTAAAGGCACATTTTGTTTTAGGAATCGGTATTACTGCTGCAATTTTCCAGTTTTGTGGGATTGAGGCAATTTTAAAAATGGTGCAATAGAGATCCAACAACTTTAGTTTCGAGTTGTAACCCAGAACTTTGATCATTTGATAATTCACCCTGTCTAGTCCTGGAGTTGTTCCTTTTACTTTTCTTAGGCAACTGGAGAGTTCAATCATTGTGATTGGCTCTTCTAAGAGTGAAGTTGTTTTGTCGATGACGTACTGTACCAACAAATGGAGTTAAATAGATCTGAAAAATTGTTATCCGACGCGTAGTCCACCCATTTGATTCCGAAAGTATTGACGATTAGAAAAGGGTCTCGGCGCTGGTACTGATCGCCTCTATCGTAAAAGTTTGTGTTCTCTGGGAGATACGATTAATTTTGTTTCATATATCAGTGATTGGCGTGTTTCTGTGTATTGTTTTAGTGAAATTTTCAAAACTCTCTCTTTTGGCTTTCCTTAGTGCTAGTCAAAGTTTAGCGTTGGTTTTTTTTATGATATAAGGTTACCTTGGTTCGGACTAGTTTCGAAATTTTGCTATGATGCCATCTTTTGGACTCGTAGGTCAGAAAGTAAATCATTCCACCACGGTAATGATCTGATAGGGCTGCGTCACGGTTGCTTGTGCCAGAAAGGATTTGTTAAGAACTTGTATCAACTTCTTGAGAATATTTAGTCCAGTCAGCGCAATGACAAAGGTATTTACATGATTTGATGGGCGTGTTGTTGGTTGCAGAGAACTTAATAGATATCCTTATCGGGAAATGGAATAATGAGAGAGAGCAGAATGAAATATCAATATGTGTGAAGGAGCTATAAGTTGACAGATGAGTCTGGCTGTGATCGTTTAGAATGCATAAATTAGAGTTGTCGATGGCTCTCTCCACCGCAATACCTCTGGCGCTGTTGGTTTTCGATCCCCAAATTGTGTTCCACCCGTTAAATTCGCCGATAACTATCACTGGGCACTGGAAAGAGGTAAAAATTGTGATCAATTTGTTTGAATCAATTTCTCTGCTAGGTGGTATATAAAAGAAAATAATTGTAAAGTTGATGTTAAGTGAGATTTCGATGGCTATTGCTTGGTAACTCGTGTTAATTGGAATCTGCTTGTGTGAAATATTGCATTTTACTAGCACTCGATGCCTTGTTTTGCGGTGGTGTTTGGTGCAGAGTTGAGGAAGTATTCATAGTAATTTTTGGGTGGCGCTGGGTTGGAGTTAGCAGCGCAATGTGTCTCTTGTAGGGCAATGACTAAGGGGTCAAATTCTCTTAATATTACTTGTAGTTCGCTGTAATTATTCAAATAGCCTTTGATATTCCATTGGAAAATATCGAAGCCCGGGAAGATGAAGGTAAAATAAATATCTTATGTGATGTTAACTGGGCAGGGGAGAACTTGACAGCTCGGGACTATTGGGGAGAGTTATGGAGTAGATAGTTCTACTGAAAGTTCATCCAGGGAGTCCATTGAAAGAAAGTATGAATTTGAATTAATTAATTGTTGTGTTAAATTTGATATTGGTGAGAGGAGAGAGTTTGTTTTTGTTTGTGCAGAATACTTAAAGTAGAATTAGCCGAACGTTCACGGAACGTAACGCAACGTACGTTCGATTCTAGCATATAAAAACAATGATTATCCAAAATAAATGTCACATTGACGGAACGGAACAACCTGTATAAAATAGAATTGCTTAACGTTTTTATGTGACATTTGTAAAGCAGTGATGGTCTGTTTGTATATTAAATGAAATGGGGGAATTTTTATCCTTTTTTGGCACTTTTAATTAAAAAGAGCAATTTAAAACGATTGATTAAAGAATTTTTTTATAATTTAAATATAAAATATATTTTAGAAATTTTTTATCTTTTTATTTTTTTATTACTATTTTTTATTATATAAAAGCTCCTACGTATATTGTAATGTGGAAAAGGAATAAACTAAAAAGTTAGCTATAATATACTTTCTTAGATCAAAATTAAAAACAAAAAATTTTGTTAAATTGGCCTATAGTGTACCAGGGATAAAAAATTATAAAATTGCATTTATTTGATAAATAACTTTATATTCTATATAAGCTTTTTTTTGGCAATAATTTTGTATATGATTTGTAATAATTTATATTTGTAAATAAATACAAATATAGTTATATTATTTTTATATACTTAAGTAAAAAATATTATTTAAACCTATTTAGTACTTTTTTAATTTTGTATCAACTTAAGAACTCTCAACACTCTTCTGAACAACTGACATTTTAAATTTATGTAAAATAATAATTTTGAAAAAATGAAGAATTTATTTATTTATTATTTTATTATTTTATTATTTATTTATTATCTTTTGACATACGGCACATTTTCAACGTTTGTTTAACTACACAAACGTGCGTACGTTAACGTACGTTCCGTTTTTAAGACATCAACGTTTGGCTAACCAGGCCTTTATACTTGTGTTTTTTGTTAAATTTTCACTGTATTTTTTAGTAGTGAGTACATCAGATGTTTTTGATGGAGTAGGAGTGTGAGCTATTTTCGTTGTTGTTGATTTGTCAGAGATATTTTTTGTCATGTTAGTATTAGATTTTGAAGTAAATAATTGAGTATCTAGGTGTTTTGTTGTAGCAATATTTTGTCGAGTTTCTTGTGTTGATTTTTGGGTAATGGTTTCTTTATGATTTGTTGTGGCGTTTGAAATCGCTGAGGCGTAAGTATTTCACTTGTGATTATTTGGTGATGGATGAATAGCTAGGTATTTGCGGCGCGCTTCACTTATGCTGCAGTAGTTGTTGGTTTTTATTTTTTGAATTTTTTTCATTTGGATATAGCGTGGGCATTCCCTGTTCGTTGACGAGTGTTCACCTGAGCAGTTTGTACAGAGAGTACGAGTGCATTTTTTTACTTCGGGTGGGTAGACTACATTGTGGGCATGTAGAGCTCCCAATACAACGTTTCGTAGTGTGTCCAAGCTTTGGTCAGCTTTTGCACTGCATAGAGTTAGGGAAATAAAAGTCTATCTTACACTTGTACCAAGCTACATCGATGACACGGGGAAGACGAAATAGATCGAATGTAAGCACTATTTTACCAGTTGGGGGGCGTGTTTTTTCATCGTCGTTTAACCTAGTAAACTTATATGCCTCAGTAACACCTTGATTTTTTAATTCCTTGACATTCGGAGACATTATTTAGATAGGGAGCGTATATAACGCCCTTTACGGAGTTTAAGGAGGCATGAAGTTTACAAGAAACACCGCAGGAACATAGGGATTTTTTTCTAAAGAATTTATCAGCAAAACGTGGGCTACGAGCAAGTATTAGTAAGCTGCCATCTCGTAATTTGGAAATCGAGTTGAATTCTGTACTAATTGCTTCAATGCTCATTTTGAGAACGAATGGACTAATGTCAGAGAGTCTTGTTAGGATCTGTAGAAGATATAACGCCATATTTAGAGTTGGAGTTTGTGTCCAGCCTTGGTGTTGGTAAATCCGGGTAATCATTTGGTTTTTGTCTGTTAGGGGTACTTTCAATGTAGTCTCCCAATAGGTGAAACCTATTATTTGAAAACTTATCCGGGGGATCAGGACCAGGAGGCATATTCAAGCATATGTTTTTTATATTTATTTATTTTATTTTATTTCTTCTTTTCTCTTTTCTTGAAACTGGTTCAAAGTTTCCTTTTTATAATGTAAGATAACGGATAACCGAAGGAAAAGTAAAGACAGAAATAGAGAATGTGAACCGTTAGATTGTCCGTATATGTTAAATGTACGTAAGATAAGAAAATAAGAGAGAAGCACAACCGATCGTATTGAAAGCTAGTCGATGACTGACTTAAAAATGTATTGCAATAGAATTTTTAAAAATAAAATAATAGTAAATAAAATGTTTTTTAACTTCCTGCAATAAAATGTTATTGTATATTTGCATTTATTGTAAACAACCTTTAGCAATAAAATACTTTTTTTTAGATGAAAAATACCGCATTATATTATTTCTAATACCATTTGCAACTTCCGTGCCTTGAATATTTAAATTTAATTTCGACAAATACTTACTCTTCTTGGAATTCCAATTGGAAATGCTGACTAAATGCTGACTACGCGGATCACAATAAACATTAACAATTTGTGTTGTTTTCTCAGGTGAGTAATGCAAACCAAAAGTTAACAAAATCTGTTCTCAAGAATGCTAATCATTTTTTGATGTCGTTTAGCAAATAGCAAAATGCTTCTTTGCTCAGTCGTAAATAGCTAATAAAATTGTACAAGTTCGTTGTTAATATATTTGCAACTTATTTATATTTGTTTTCTTTTCATTGATTGAAAGGTTGGATTCATCAGGGATTTTTTCCCTTATACTAAACACGTCTTTCCTTTTGTTTCCGATTTCCATTTCCAACCATAGTAATTTTTAGTCAATACTTAATACGTCTTTATTATAGTTGCATTTTTTTCTTTGAATTTCACATTACTTTGATTGTAAAATTCTATATCGTATGTTGGTAACGTCATAACAATTATAACTAGAAATAGTTGTTTTATAATGAAAAAAATGATTTAGTTTTGTTAAAGTTAGATTGACTCTCAGACTACCAAACTGAGTTGAGAACTATAATAGAATCTTTAAAAAAAGCTAACACAGCTTTAAAGCTGGTCTGTTAACTTTTGCAATTAACATATGTAATTCAATTTCAAAACTATAATATTGTAGCTTTTATACAAATAAATAAATAAAAAACTATATATTTATTGAAAAAGCTAAACCTCTAAAAAGATATCTCAAATTTAACGCCAATCGGAAAATATCTTAAAGAAATTTGATTGAAATTTTCATTTAAGTGTATGTAAGTAAATCATTATATAATAATTAGTATTTTTTCAACTGATTTTACTTGCACTGTTTATAGCGTAAACGTTACTAAAATCATATTTTTTGTTACAAATAATAACACTGTATTCTGTAAAAACAAAAAAATACAAACACGTATTATTACCACTCAGTTTTCTTGCAGCATAATCCGAGTCTGCTCTGCTTCTTGAAAATTTGTCTTTCACAGAATTTTCTCCATCCGTTTCGCTAAGATTACTCACAGGTGGCAAATATGCGTTAGGATGCCGAACATACATTTTACCTGAAATTATATACACAGATACATTTTTTTATTTAATTCAAGAATAGGGGTTCTATAATGATATGGTTTGAGCTTACATACATTATATAAAGGTGGGGGAATTGTCAGAAGAACTGAAAAAATATAATCTTCCAAAAATTCTGAGAAAACTTTTAGAAAACACGAGTCTAAAATCAAAACCTAGTTTTTGCCGAAACACATAATGATTCATATTTGCAGAATTTTTATATCCTGTTTATAAAAATTCTTATTAATTCAAAAATAATAATAATTTTTCATTAATGTTGCTTAATTTTTTCACTACAAAGTTTGTAAACTGTATTTGTATTTTGAAAATTAATTCAAAAACTTAGTGACGAACCTAAGTACATACGTTTACAAATTTAAGCGCATGAAAAACTGCAAGTTGAACAACACGCGTTAAAAATACATTTTCTGTCAGCTGTTTTTTATTTTATTTCTTATTAGTTTAAAAATATTGGTTGGCATTAATAGATATACTTTTAATATTTTGTTGTTCTAGAGAATGTAACAAAAAGAACATTTTTATAACTAAATGGATTTGCCGCACTTTAAAAATTAATAAATTATTTTTATTGTTTTTTTAGTTTGTATAGATTTTTTTATCATATTACACCGTCGACAAAAAAGATAGATGAAATACCTATTAAGTGATACTACTTTCCTAATGGGCGCTGTCGACTACACCAGAAATCCGATTATTATATTTTCGAAACACCTCCAAAATCTTAAGTTACGGGTAAAAACCAAGTTTTCGTACTTTTATGTACTTATAAGCTGATAATTTACCTAAATATTAGCCGAGTTGACTTGGGAAGAGGAGAAACAGACCTTTCAAGAAATTATGTATAGTTATGGTTTTAAAAATCCATTAGGAATTAACAGAGTTGGTAAATTTTTTTCATGCATAATGGGTAAATTTTTATTTCCGAAATTACTTAGTCGTTCTCGCTGTGGTAATAAATCCATCATTTTGAATTCCGCAGTTCGATTTACCGAAATTTTGTAAAACATTTTAATGGTGCATCCCTTGTTACTCTGATCCAGCATATATTTGACCAATCGACGGCTTTCACACTGGTATTTTTCTTTCTTTTTAAAACCTTCTCTTCAGAGTTTGAGTTACGAAAATTCTCGATTTTTATTTCACGGACAAAAAATTTATTATGTTTTTGACAATTTCATTTATTTTATAGTTATTCTGTGGTATATATAAGAAACTTGTTTTGCGGATTGCCTGTTCTACCACTCCAAAATCACGAACATTTAGTAAAAATGAATGTCCTGAAAATAAAAATGTCTGATAAATGACATTTATTTTACTGTCACTATACCATAGTTGAACAGATAAGCTCTTTTTCGCACACATCAAAAATTCACTAACACTACTACACAAAAAATTTTTCTTTTGGTCACCCTTGCACTAGACTGAGCAATTTTCATCCTTTAAAATTCCTTGACCAGCTTTATGCTTTTTTTTTGAGCAGTGCACATGTCGCTTAAAGCTATAATGTGTTTTTGGGTTTTTACAGTCTGTACGAGTTTCAAAGATGTAAGCTTCCATCTCTCAAATACCAGAATTTGAATTTTTGTTTACTAAAAACTGCTTACACAAAATAAAAAATATCATAACAATTTGTATCTATAACTACCACTTTCAAAATAAATGGCTCAATTAATACTGGAATTTAATCATTGCTACAGTTGCTAGATTTGAATCGAAGAAATCAGTACATAACCCAAAAAATCAGTACATTCGATTAAAAATCAGTACACATTGTATTAAAAATAAAATTCAATACATTACTATAAGCAAACAAAAAATATATGTTTAAAGCAGTTTAAACAATACATTTTTAGTTAATTAAATAAGTTAAATATATCGCTTTTTGTGCTTTGACTTAAACAAAAACGCAAAATTCATATAAGTCTAGGATTTTATTTAAGCCCGGTGGAACTTTAAATTGTATAAAATTACACAAAAATCAAATTATAATCGAAAAAGCTTTTATTCAAAAAACCAATATATGGCATTAACATTTTAAAACTATTTCGGAAAATTGGCCACAGCGGTTGTTCTTGATGAAGCGCATTCTGTACGTCTATTTTGAGCCACTTTTTTAAGCTTTATACTTTTAGCTGGTCGTGTCACAAATGATACGAAGAATGTTAGCCTCCAAGGCATTAATTGGTCCATACCTCAGAATTAAGTTATTGCTAAATTTTGATGTCAATAATGACATGAAGAATGTTGGCCTCCAGGGCGTCAATGGTTTCTCGTTTATCAGTAAAAGCTGCTGACAATAGGTGGCCGCACAAAAATAATCAAGAGATTTCAATTCACACAATCTAAAAGATCAATGGATAGGTCCATATCTTAGAATTAACTTATTGCTAAATTTTGATGTCAATAAGACGATGTTTGCGGTCGTTATATGCTATGTAGCGCTGTCTTGTTAAAACCACGTCTAGCCCGGATCTATGCCATCCATATTTTCAACCAAAAATCCATTTGCACCATAATCAACGATCTTCATTAACAATAGTGCAAGCTCCGGCTGTATTTTTAAAGAAATAAGGCCCAATATTACCACTAGAGTATAAACTGCATCAACAGATGCATTTTTCTAGATGAGATGGAGTGTGTAGTGTATTAGATTCTGTCCATATGTGGCAACTTTAATTATTAGGAAATCTTAAGCCAAAAATGAGCCTCATTGCCGAACATAAATTTCTCGTCTATAAAATTTTCAAACTGATTACTGGTTTTTAAAGCAAACCTACCTAAGTAGGCTTCCTAGGCTTCTTATTAAAAAAATTGTTGCACAATTTTCGTAAAGTCTTTAGATTACCGCAATTAAGCTAAGTCAGCATTTTTTTAAGTCATGATATTCTTTCGTTACAAGCTAAATTCATTAACTTTTTTAGTCTTACAAAGCATTTTTTTGCATTTAAAGTTCACGTTAACAAACTCTGTCCAAAAACTTGTTATATTTTCTAATTTAATAACGTTTTCACAGAATACTTAGCTAATATACACTCAAGGAAAAAGTCTACAAGCACCCTTTGGTTTACGGGTTTTAGAGTTTGTGAAGAAAATAAAAAAAAATTTTAAGTCAATATTGAAGGCATTAATAAATAAGTTTTTTTTTATAAAATTAAAAAGTAATTCATCTACATAATAAAAACAGTAATAATAAAAACATTAAAAATCCAAAAAGTCTACATACAGTTACAAAAAAATAATTATTATTTCAAAATTTTATATAAAACAAAATATCTTTTATATTTGTGTAAGCAACCATGTTTATACCTTTTTATTGCAACCATGAATTATATTTTTCTTTTGTTTTTATTACTTTGTTTTCTCTTTAGTCATTTGGATACCGAACAATAAATATTTAAAGAAACCCTTTGAAGTTACGTGTTGTGTTTTCTTGATTTTATTTAGTTGATCTACCTTGGACAACAGTAACTGCTTGAAGACGACGGGGCATTGTGTCACCAAATTCACTGCAATAGAGGGTGTTATTTCGGTTCATGCACTAATAAGGGCGGTTTTTGTTGTTTCACTACTACTAATTTCACATTTCCGTAGAAATTTTTGAAAATTTCAAAAGTGTGCTCTATTGGGGTTAAGTCTGGTTACCGGTGCGTTGAATTTAGCTGTCGAAGCCGGTTTCGAACAACATACACAGTAAGCTTAGAGTAGTTATTTTACTGGAAAATCCATTGGTTTCCTAATCTCAAGCTATCAACAATTGCCTTCAAATTTGGTCCAATATGATTTTCTATTAATAGTGGTCCTTATTACACTCTTCAGGTACCGCCATGGTTTCCTAATCTCAATCTATCAACAGTTGTCCTCAAATTTGGTCCAATATGATTTTCTATTAATAGTGGTCCATATTACTTTCTCCAGATAACGCCATGGCGACTCAAACAATAACGTTGCCTCCACCATGTTTGACTGTACGTACAATATTCTTTGGATTAAGTACAGCATTTAGTTTTCTCCAAGCTTTGGAACTGCTATCAATTCCGAAAATGTTATATTTACTTTCGTCGGTAAATATAGCATGACTCTAAAAATCCATAACTTTGCCTTGTTTTGCTATTGAAGTCATTGACATACAAAACTTTTATTATGTTCTGGGAGTAATATTTCGATATGTTCCGCCAATTTTAGGACGCTTATTGTCGGACCCTGGTTGATTAATTTCTAAATACTGGTAGCATCACGTTTTGAAAGCTTCTTAGGTCTGCCAGATCATGAGATAAGCATCTCTATTCGATTTGCAATTATCAGGGATACAAATTTAAATAATATCTTTTTAAGTATCACTTTGTCCACTTTAACAATTATAATGCTTCTAATTTTTTATAAATCAACGAAGATAACTGTTATTTCCCTTTTTGGTTTTTGATATTAGTAGTTGTACGTTGTATGTAGACTTTTTCCTGCTAATTATTATTATTTTTTTCCCTAATAACTTCTAAGTTCTTCTTTCATCAAATAATCTTAATTTTAACTGCCTTCAACATTTTTCAATTTTCGCCACTAATTCTCAAAAGCTTTAAAATCAGTAAATGTTAGTTTAAGGAAATTAATTGCAGTTTATTGAAACATAGCTTTGGTTCGCTGTCATTATCGAATAATCTACCGGTACAAAATAAATTTGGGAATCAAATCAAGTTACCTAATTACCGCATTCGTTTCCTAACGAATCAAATATACATATTTATTGTGAGTTAATAAATAAAACTATAAAAAACAATACGTTTGGCAAGCCTAATCAACGCTGTCGTTATCGAATCGTTATCGTGTCAAAATAAATTTTGGAATCACATCGAATTGCCTAATTACGACATTCGTTTGCTAAAGAATCGTGTATTCATATTTATTGTAAATTAATAATAAAACTGTTAAAAACTCGTTCATCATGTGCCAAATTCCACAAAACCTCATCATTTCGTGTTACTCGGGTTATGTTGAATGCTAATTTACGACAAAGTTACGATCCCGCGAGTGTATACTATAGATATGCAATTACACGGATATCAGTATACCGGTAAACTCAGGAAGAAATAATTTTTTTACGTCTTTTGAACTGTAGAAAAAAATTAGTTCGTGGAATCTAACGCTCGTGGAAGAGTAAGAAAAAACAAACATATTGTTACATTTTAACCTATTTAAAATGTTTGAGTTCTTCTTAGCTGCGTTAAATAAAATAAGTAACACGTTTTATATAGCCGTTTTTATTTTCACACCTTTACTTTATCCAGAAACTTATTTATCTCGCACTTAATATTTGTTTATACAACACTTTTTTACGCCTAAGCATGACTTTACTTTATGACAGCAAAACGATTCATTATCAATTTCAAAATTTCTGGCAGTTACTACAAATTTCTATTTATCTACGTTAATTCAAAAGATGTAAAATTATAATACACAAAATGGTATCGAACTGGCAACGCTGCTAACATTAAAAATGGTAGCACTCTTAATAGCACAGACAATTAGAGCAATAACGGATACACAGAGCCTTGACACAAACCAATAAAGTTTATGGATAAAATCTCACCATACCGTCCCTAATGTGGTGTATTTTCTTTTTAGGCATTTTTATTTTCGTAACAATATATTACTCATAATATTCATTTTTACAAACATATATAACCGAAAACATTTTAGAATTTATTGAGAAAAATAAAGAAACTAAAAAATTCGGATTCAATAAGTGAGTTCTCACTTTAAATATATGTATATTAGAATTTAAGCAGAGAAATAGAAAATTAATAGTTTGTGATTCTTTGTCTTTTATTGTTGCATCCAACTTTTTTGGGGGAGGAATTTATCCGGTTAGGTGCAACTTCCAACTCTTTTTGTAGAGCACAAACTAAATCATTATTGTTCCAAATCTACTTTCCCTAATTGTTTATTATGTCTGGTGATTGAGGAGTGCTTCAATTCTTTTTGGATTATAACAGAGGTGCTAACAAAAAGCGAAACACTTATAATTAAAAATATACTGAAGATAAAATGCTATAAAAAACAGTTAATCATACAAAGTATAAACATGCACAAATTTTTGTAGCTTATTATTAACACTTCTCGGTGTAGAAAACAAAAAAAAAAAAAAAATGTAAAAAACACAAAAACATGCGCTGCCCCTTCTTCGTTCACGGATGACAAGCTACTGAATAACATTTTTGTCTCACAAGCATGTTTTTTTTATGTAATTATTGTTGCCGTTTGGAATAATGTAAACAAAGAGTATGATTTTTTTTTTTTTTTTTTTGAAACAAAATTTTTAATTTATTAAAATTTTTAAAGTTTTTTATAGAAAATGAAACAAAAGCAATTTTCAAGATATTATAAAAGCAATACCAATTAATACTGTGTGATATTTGAATTGAAAGATTATGTAATAACGGTCAGATGATTTTGGTACATTTCAGTAAAATTTTTAGCAGATTTTTTTTCTTTTAGCAACCATGGCAGTAATATTCACGAAGAGAATAAATAAACATTAGAAAAACTTCGTAACCTGAACAATAATAACGAGCACCGCTGGATTATAATAGAGCAGACGCATCCAGCGTTACCGTTGGAATTTTTCAAAAAGTTGCACAAAAAGAGGATTTAAAAAAGGTGGTACAAAAAGGGGGTTTAATTTAAAACAAGTTGCACATTATTTCACGTCTGTATTTATTTTAATAAATAGTTTCGTTATGGTTTGGCTTTGCTTTTCGGTGGCTGGGGTTGACATTTAATACCTACTCGAACATATGTGTGAACAAAATGAGTGTTTTTGGAACCTGGGTATTCTAACAAGACAATAACCTTAAGCCTTCAGCAAGCATTGTAAGGCACTAGTTATTATACAATGTTCCCAAGCAACTCTTGCTAACAAAGAGCATAATAATTCCAGTGAAACTACAACTAAATTAGTATTTTCAATGAAAAGCTTTTTAGTCACCTTTAAAACATTTATCAAAAACTTTTTCGGAGAATATTAGTAACCAAATAATGCAGAGTATGTACGTATGTTTTTCATTGTGCTGAAAAATTTATTAACTTTCTTTATATTAAAGAATATGTTATGCAAAAATGTATATATTTTTATTTTATTTTTTGTGCAGGTTTTCATTATATAGTTTTTGAAAGTTAAAACCTTATACTTCTTGTTGAAATCAAGTCTTCGGTAGATATAGTGTTGTCATATATAAAAAAAACTATTTTCTACCAAAAAAATTTTTCTTTTTAGAAATTATATGAAATATATGTACATGTGTATATTATTTAAATCACTATTCTATTTTTAAGCTCATTGAAAGGGACCCACAGTTTAACGCCGGTTCCGAGCGGCAAATGCATTAGAAAAGTTATCAATAGTAAGTAAAACTTATAATCAGTTACTAGCTAATATTATATTATCTGGCCTGGTATTGAACCGAGGACCTTCTGGTTGATAGACGGGTGTCTTACCTACCATACCACAGCGGCACACTATAAATACTATAAATCTTACAAAATGATAACACTAGTTCCACTGAACTGACTAAAAATATATTATGATTTTACAAATTGCTTATGTATTTTGCTCTTTTATATTAATTTAACGGACGTCTTTTCGCTTTACTAACTTCTCTTTTGATATCAACAAAAAGAATGCTGTTGACTTTGGCTTACGATATTTAGTAACTTTAATAACATTTGAATAATATTGTAGCGATTTTAAGGTCTTATTGTTAGAATCATGAAAAAATCGTTTTTAGGAATAAAAATCGTAAATATGCACAAGCTGGTTTAGAAAGAAGTCTTTAAAATAAGAATAGAGACTTTGTGATCCATAGTACCATCAATTACATTTAATGTTCCAGTATCACCAGCACTCATACAACCCCACACGATTATAGACCATACCCATGTTTGAATGTTGGGTATTGTATAATTTTTTCTTTGAATTCTTCATTCGATTTTCTTCATATTTTATATCTTCCTTTATTACCATAGATTTTGAATTTGCTTTCATTTTTTAAAACTCCATTTCTGCATTGGAGGAAATAATACATAGAGAAATAAAGAATTCAAAGAAAAAACGTAAACACGTTTTCCAATTGGAAGAAAGTAAAATTAGCTGCAATAAACTGTCATTCATACATTTTTTGTTCAATCAGAAATCAGACGACTTTTGTTGTTGTTTCAAATTTATGCTATGTTAGTTATTTTATGTCAAATCTAGCGATTTTACTCACTATGTATTTCATTTCTATTTAGTTATGTATGGTTCATTAAGAAGTCAAATTAATAGTATTGTTCATAACACATTTTTAATACTCTTATTTAGGTATATCACTGCAGCGTCAACGCTAGGCGTCTATCAACGCAACTCTCAACATTCTTATTTAGGTTGGTCTATAAGCAGCAGAAAGGTGGTTATATAGGCATGTAGTTGCGACGTCGTAAAAATAATCATCTTCATATAAACGTGTGTTTTTTAGTTTTAACAGGCTGCAGTCGGGGGCTTGCTGTGGTTTAGGAATTTAATTGCCTGCTTAGAAAATGCAACCGGCCAAGAGAAAACACTAAAGTGGTACCCATCGTGAACAACTTGTTAATAATGGTAGATGTGTATTTGATCCTCTTCATCAAATTATTTAGATGAAAAAAAAAAAATACTTAGGGAACATTTTTCAAAATTATTGAAGACTCTAGAAAAAATAATATTTGTTTTTTTTTTAGCAACAAATACAAAAAAAAAACAGTTAAATGACTTAACAACTTATCCTATACTTACATTTTGTAACACATCTGAAAGGCACTAAGTGTTAGAAAATAGCACAAAAAAAATAAAATAATAATAGAATAAAAATAGTCTTAAATTACTATCACAAGTTAACTGTTCGTTATAAATACCTGAATTCAATGTGTAGTCTTCATTCTCACTATGATAAATGGGGCTCAGTCTTGATAGTGAATTACTACGTAAAGGTAGTTTTATATTTTGAATGTCTTGCAATTCTGAATCAATGGAATCGGAAATCATAACTTCAGGCAGTGTTTCAATACCTCTGGTGGGATTCATTTTGAACATGGAAGCTAAAAAATATATTTATAAATATATATATATATATATATATATATATATATATATATATATATATATATATATATATATTATATCTATTAGAAAACACATGAATATTATAAAACTATTAAGAATATATTGTAAGTGTTAAAACTAAAAGTATATAAATAAGGCAGATTGCAATATAAGTGCCAAACTCACACGTCCCATTATAGACGAGTTTTTGAACTGCAAAAGGCTCAGCGATGAATTAAGAGAAAGGTGTAAAACTGGAAGAGGATAACGTTGCTCAGCATAGTTAGCCAGGTAATCGAGAACTTAATAAACAAACGATTGGCAGACGCTCTCGTCCACGATATCTGCAGCGTACAAGCTGCTTTTTACCTCAACAAATCCATTATCGATCAGGTTAATAGCCTAGAAATAATCACAGCAAAGTCGGTAGAATGGCGATCATGTATCTAATATTTGTGGATTTTGAAAGGAGCTTGTTGCAAACGAATACCTAGAAAGATAATAAATTTCACTAGAGCCCTGTACAAGAATGATACATGCCACATACAATACGCCTTTATTGTTTAATGTGATTATTGATAGTATCATGGCGAGAGTAGCATGAACGGAAAGGGGCGTCTGAATGGCCATCCCAAAAGCCTTAATTAGGAGGACGACATATGCCAGTTGTCGCACAAATTTGGAGACATATAGTTGATGCTGGATGAAGTAAATACCAAAGACGTCCAATTGTTTTGCTGTCTGGATTGTGTAAAAACACCTCTCGGAGGCTCCAAAAGCATATTACGTATAGTGTTAATAGGGTCAGAAAAGCCTATGGTAAAGTGAGGTATTAACAATTTATAACCAACTTAAACATATCTATTTAACAGCTGTGCGAAATCAGTTACCTTGCACGGATGTGAGTCATGGGATGCAGCTCATTGTGATTTTTGAGCAATTCAAGTTTTTATTAATCGATGCATTCGTCGAATTCTGAAAATCTTATGGCCAAAATCCATTCAATTAACTATTGAAAACAATTAGGTTCTTATTAAACAAATATAAAAAACATGTGTATTAATTTTAAGGTAGATTTTATAGTGGACGAAATTATTGGCACACAAATTACAAAAGTGGTTAATCTAGTTGGATATAGTAACACAGCAGAAAGTGAACATGTACATAATAGGCCCCTTTAATTTTAAGTGACGTTTTTATCTTAATCAATCTTATCTTAAGAGAGTGAAAGTGTGTTTAAAGTTGAAGAATTAGCTCAAACAAGAAGAAACACCGAAGCAGCGAAAAATTATCTTAAATTTGCATAATCAAAGCAAGTCTTATCTTATGTTCACACGACAACGTTTTTTCGTTATTTGTTCTCTCATTCATAATAGAATCTTCGATTCTGAACTTATATAAATATTTCCATACAAAATTTTGAGAGAGTTACTCAAATTTAATTTGTTTTTCTATTATCGTGTGTATTAAAAACAAAAACAGTAATTTCTAATTTTTATAAAACTTAGATCATATTAGTTTAGCATAATATTTAGCTCTGATTTAAAATCTTTTTATAACAGATTTAATATTGCAAATTTATTACATTTACTTCTCTAGAGTGTGATGTAAAGCGTAAATAATAAACCAAAACTAACAGAAACAAAAAAAAACTTCAACAAACAAAATAATGCCCGCTCGTTGCATTGAATCGATTTGCTAACAGCTAAAACAAATGAAGAGCGAACGTGATAATTCAAATAAGTAATGCAAACAGTGCCGAAGTAATCAGAAGTCTAATATAGCATAGCGTTAAGCGGAACTTGTGCAAATTATGAACCAAAGCCGATACTTTAAGAAGAGTCGCAGATTGTAGGAAATATCACAAAAAATCTCAAATTTCCATCAACACAAATTCCCCCAGAAGTAAAAGTGAATCTTGGTAAGCTAATTCACCCAAAAACTTTACGCCGAACATTGCATCATACTGGGTAAAAAGCGAGGGTCGGTAGGAGAAAAACTCTTATAAGCGAAGTTAATAGAAAGAAATAAATAAAATAAAACCCTTTCGGAACAGTATATTGGACCCTGATAAGAGCAAATTCAATATTTTCCAATCTGGTGGTAAGATGTAGGGGATCGACCTATTTATACTGGTTATAAAGGGTTATTTTGGTTTTGATAAAGCTGTTTTTTTTAAATGTTAATTTTTCGAATATCGATAAACCGGTTATTTCACCACGAATAACCAGTTAATTAAAATAAATGTACTATTTTTATACGTTTTTGTTTTTAATTGCGAATATGCTCTTAATTTAAGTTTAATATGTATCGTAACTTCTTATCTATACAGTTAATAGGCTAACACATTTCTTTGTATCCCTTTTACGCTCGTTTTACTGCACCGATTTTGTGAACGATATGTATAAGTTTTTCTGTACAAATGTGTACAATATTTATATATATGGAAACCATATTCTATGTAGATAAAGAACGTCAAAACAATGGTAGAACAAATAAGATAGGCATAGGCATAAAACTCTGTACGCACAATTGTAAGATCTAAAAATTGTCGGACTTGGCGATATGTTGACTTGATTATATACCAAGTAACAGTTCCAAGGCGCTGAACAACTCTTACAAAATACTCTGTCTAAAATGAATCACTGGGCGAAATATTAGCACGTTGCGTTATCGAGGACGGAATGTCCGTTAAGGCCTTAAAAAAGCCGAATGTTGTTATAGCATACTCACTTGATAGAAACTACAGCATGGGTTAAAATATATTAATTTTATTTCATAAGACATCAAGAATTGAATTTAACCGAAAACCGTTTTTTTTAATTTTGACTTTTCGTATTATTCGAAGACAGATTTTTGAAAAAAGACGAATAAAAGATCGACCTAGTAGAATGTTGGTTTCGCGAAAACCCAATACTGTATTTGATAAAAAATTATACGGTGAGCTTAGTAAAACATGCTGAAGGTGGATTGATGGTGTGGCGTTGTATGTTCGCGTCAGGGTTTGATAAACTTGTATTTATTGACTGAATCATGAATAACGCACACATTCTAGCATATAACTTTATTTTAATTATGTATAATTTTAGGATTAAATTCAAAAACACATATATGTAACATATTTTTTTTCCAAAAACGGCTGGAATATAAAGACAGACATTATTAAGTTATTCTTTTGCATGACAACGCCCGGCCTAACGTCTCAAAAGTTTCAAAAAAATTATTAGAAACGATCAGCGATCACGACGGATACAATTGACTCATATCTATTTATACGGCCTCTCTTTATACAACGTTTCGCTACAACAGCCTGTTTGAATTATGGAACATATTCGCTTTAAGGCTCAAATTACCCCGTCCTACGGTAAAAAAACCTTGGGTTCACCGTTTTCTGACAAAAAGTGTAAGAGAAGCAAACACAGCACATATTCGTTTTGTTTTACGGCCTACATTTTCAGAACCTATCTAAGCCGCATAAAGAGGTATGAGTTTAGCAGTTATATGCAAAATAAGAAAAACCTTATTATTTTAATTATAATAAGTATGTATTTACTGTAAGTATTTAACATATAAATGTGAGTGCGATCGAACATCAATATTAAATTTACTTTCTTACATACAAACACTGAATTGCATGTAAGATAAGTAGGTTGTAGGTTCGATGGCACACTTGTCGTAAGTGCAATTATATATACATACATATTTATCGTCATACTTTTTATCATTTATTTTTGCATGAACGATCATGATTGATCATGTTTTCTTTTAACTCTTGTTTTTTTGCAAAATTAACTTTGTTACTATGCATATTATATACATGTAAAATATATAGAAGCGGTAAATTAAATAATAATATATTGTTATATATTAGTATATAATATATTTATATATGATATAAATGATTAACAAAATAAGGCAAAAAACATAATTAATACGCAGTTTCTTTAGACTATTTAAGAAGCTTTGAATTGGGTATATGGGGCCATTAATAATTTGAAAGTCACTTGTTAAAGTATAGAAAGAAAGTTTATATGTAAATTAAAATTGTAAAAACTATATTTAAAATAAAGACTATGAGAAAAACATTTTATAAATTTAATAAATAGTTAAATGAACATTTATTGAAGAAAATAAATATAAAATTGTTAAAAACAATTTATATTGTTGTAAATAATTAAATTAAAAATATTTAAAAATCTTTAAAAGTGTTAAAAACAATTTATAACTAAGTATAATAAATAATTAAATAAAAATTTAATAAACAAAATTTTAAATTGTCTAATTTTTGTCATGTCACCAATTCATTGCCTTTTAAGAAATATAAAATCAAAGTTTGAGTGCCTTAAAACGCGAGGAGTTTTTGGGAGACAGGAATTGGCTCAGAGATGAGGAAAAGATGTAAGCAGTGGTTTGATAAATTATTATTTTTACAAATTTTGCTAATTTATTTATCTTCATTCTATTTGATTACACTGATGAGGATACGGTAGCGGCAGCCTGGGAGACCGGATCTGGCACTATTTTTGTGGTCACCAATTATATGTTCCACGACCATGACGAACCTCCCTCCAATGGCAAAGTTTGTGGCTTGAAAACACGGCGAGAATGGGCAATACGCCGCTGATTATTTGGGCTGACGCCAGCGCACACCATATTGCTTGGGGAAGCTCGGACACAAACGCAAGGGGTGAGTCTCTTTTTGATTTTATCCTTTATAGCAGTTTAGATATAATGAATACTGGGAGGAAACTTACTTCGTGGTTTCGAACAGAAGGGAGGTTCTTGATCTGACGTTAGCTAGTTCCAGGCACTCAGATTTGGCTAGAGAATGAATGGTCTCTAGGGAATGCTCGTTCTCTGACCATCTGTATATTGATTTCAAAATTTTAGTCAAGTGGGTTGAGCATCGCAACATCCCGTCCCGAATTCTTCCGGATCCTCCGAACATAAATGATTGTCACGTCATCGGGGCTTTTGTTGGGACTTTGACGAAAGCTTTCGATAGGGCAACGGGTGAGGCATGCAGACCAAGGATCTGTAAGGGTAGGAAGCAACCACCATGGTGGAATCCGATCTGGGCAACATCCGCAGGGAGTGTCTCCGGCTATTTAATAAGGCTATGAGAGGGCGCGACTGGTACACTTATAGATTCTCATGAAATAGATTAAAAACCAGATTAGGAGCGCAAAACTAAAATCTTGGAGATCCTTCTGCAGCTGTGTAGAAGGACACTTCGAGACGACTCAGCTGCGGAAAATCTTGGCAGCGTCACTGGCGATCCCTGGTTTTATTCAGAAACCATGTGGAAGCTGGACCAAAAGCAGACAGGATATTTTGAAGGTCTTGCTGGACGTGCACTTTCCGGGCAGTCTTCCTATGGCGGAGCGTCACGTGAACAACTAACACGATCACGCTGAGTCCTACGTTCCAATTACGGAAAGTGGGCTGAGGTGGGAGTTGTGTAGCTTTACCACGTACGAATCACCCGGCCCGGATGATATTATTCCTGCCGATCTTCAGAATAATGCTGATTTGGTGATTCTTTGGCTGATGGTTATTTATAAGGCATGCTTGGCATGGCCTTATATTCCTGACCGTGGACCGTGTGCAGGGTGGTAATTATTCCGAAGGAGAGTAAAACCTCCCGTAGGGGTCCAAGAGACTTCAGACCTATCTGTCTCCTTTTCTTCTGAAGGCTTTGGAAAGGTTGATAGACTTGCATCTTCCCAGTGCGATAGAAACTAACCTATTATCTGCGTCCAAACATGCCTACACTAGGGGCAGATCTGTTGAGACTGCACTTCTCTCGCTTGTGGGGCATATTGAAAATGCCCTCGAGCAGGGAGTATGATATAGTGGCATTTCTGGATAAAGAGGGGGCCTTTAACGATGTGACACCGGAGGCGATTAGGGAGACTCCTGACCAACAGGATCATTGTCTCCACTATGGGATCAGCTACCGCCTACAAGGTGGCTGAAAGAGGCATACCACATGGGGGGTGTTCTTCCCCTCTCCTGTGGAATTTGGACGTTAACACTTTGCTCGTGAGACTTAATTCTAATCGATTCAAGACTGTGGTGTATGCAGATGATGTTGCTGTGGCTGTGTCGGAAAAATTTCTTGACACAATGTCGCAGCGCCTTCAAACATCGCTAGGCCTGCTCAGTCGGTGGAGGAGCACTAACAGTAGGCTGACTATTAACCCGGGAAAGACGGAATTGTCGGATAGCGGTAAGTATCTGGGAGTAATTCTGGACTCCAAGCTGTCCTAGTTACAGAATACGCGAGCGAGGGCGAATGTTGCGCTGTACAGGGCCGTTGGAAAGGCCTGGGGTCTAAATCCTAGGACTTCCAATTAGATTTTTGACACGGTGGTTAGGCCCATACTTATGTATACTGGAATTGTACGGTGGAGATCTCTTGAGAAATCAGATAATAGGTCAGGTTCTATCGTACTGCGAAGATGCAAGTCGACCAACCTTTCCAGAGTCTTCAGAAGAAAACAAGATAGGCTGATAAGTCTGAAGTCCTTTGACTCGTGTGGGAGGTTTTACTCCCCTTAGGAATAAAAACCACCCTATACGCGGTTCAAGGCTCAGGAATATAAGACCATGTCGAGCATGCCTTATAGATAGCCATCAGCCAAGGAATCACCAAATCAGCGCTATTCTGAAGATCGGCAGGAATAATGCCATCCGGGCCAGAGGATTTGTACGGGGCAAAACTGCAGAACGCCAACCTCAGCCCACTCTCCGTAATTGGAACGTGGGACTCGGTTTGATTGTGTGAGTTGTTAAAGATACTAACAGTCGTTTAAAATGGAAAAACGATTTGAAGAGTAGTGATGTGTTTGACTTTCTTAAACTTTTTTCTGAATTCTGTAGTCCTATTGTGTCGGCGAAAATACGCGAATAAATAAAGGATGAAGGATCGTTATCCGCTTCCCTTAATCGAAGACCAGTTAGATCGTTTGCAAAAGGCGAAGATCATTAGTACTAAAAATTTGCGTAATGGCTTTTCTATATTCCAGTTCACAACGGTCAGCATCAGTTCAGAAAAGTACCTTTTGGCCTTTCCAAATTTCAGCCGTATTCCAGCGACATGTAAGCACTATTTTCCGAGACTTGAAATGTAAAAGTATAGCCTTGCCTTACATTGACAATGTTATCATACCAGCTGAAGATGAAGACGATTCCGTAAATAATCTGCGAAAGGTTCTAGAGCCAAGTAGATTTTGGTTTTGATATAAAAGTAACAATTTATTAAAACACGTATTAAATTTTCGGAAAAGACGACAGCTATGATAAAATATCCTGTACCTAGATATTTAAAGCAAGTAGAAAGTTTCCTTGCCCTTGCCTAATACTTCCAAAAATTTAACTCGAACTTTTCATTAATTGGATAACCCCTGACGGATCTGAAGAAAAAGAATACCGAGTTTAGATTTGAAAGAGAACAATTGAATTCGTTTGACGCATTGAACTCTTTAGATTATGAAACGGAAGTGCACACAGATGTCTCTATAGATGGACACGGGGTGGCATTTTTACAAAAAAGCCCAGATGACCAC